>LR750664.1:134833-204316 GCA_902729485.2 Mus minutoides
TTTGTTGTGGGGGTTGGGGAAGAGGATTGGTGTGTATGTAGTGGTTGCCACGTAAGTTTTTCATGTCCTTCTTTCTCAACTATCTATCTACAGTCATGGATATCACTGTGATAGTAGATTATTAGGTTTTCAAGGACTACAGAAGCATAGGTTATAGGGTTCCACTTTGTTTCTTGTGTCAGCACAATCTAAGAACAGGGATGCCATTTGCAATAGAGCCAGAGACCCAGATAAGCTATCCCATGCAATTTGGATGATGGACATCAGCATGGCTTCTAAACTCACTGACATTCAGGGACAATATTGGCCAAGAACATCAGCATACACCTGGCCACAGTAAAACCATGAGTATAGACAAGGCCCTCTGTGGCAGCATGTACCCAGACATCATAATGGACTTAGGTGACAGCACAGAGGTGACAGCAGAGGCCACTGAGATAGGTGTGGCTCCTTGTGGTATCATGGCTCACAAACATCAACCTTAATTCAGGTTTTGTCACAGACCACAGACATGCATATGTCCTTCAATGATAATATGGACTAAAGACACCAGCACAGACCCAGCTTCAAAAGGACTACAGATCTAGACATGGCCCTGAGCAGCAGCACAGGTCAGGACATCACCATGGATCCAGGTCACAGCACAGGCTATGCACAAAGATGGGGTCCCTGGCAACAGTATTGCCCACAGACATCAACATGGCTTCAGGCTTGGCACAGACCACAGGCATACTTGTAGCCTTCAGTGGTAGCACAGACCTTGGACATCAACACAGACACCGACCACACTAAGATGATCTCTTATGCAAAGAGGGCTGAATGACACTTAACACAACTTCTAAATAAACTTATATGTAACTAGTACTTTAGAACATACTGATACAAATCAATAGTGTAAAAACAGAACATGTCAGCTCATAAAACAGCAACAATGCATTCTATTATTAATGGATGTTGCGGTAAATCTCCAGCCCAAATATGACCTGGCAATGAAAACACAACTCAATTACTATGTATACATACTGCACCTGCCTAGATTGGGCAGATCTATGACACTACCATCTTCCCCATAGAAGAGACCTCTTATAATTTGTGTCTTCTCCTGGCCAGGTTCTTCTGCTCTATTTCCCTTCTTCCTCCTCCAACGTCCTCTCTCTCTCTCTCTCTTTCTTCCCCACAAACATCAGCTCCCACTCCCACTCTTTCTCTGCCCAGTCACCATCTCTAGCCTTTAATTAAGGTTGAAGAAGGTTTATAGGAAATCACCTGAGTGCTGACTCATTCCTTGTTCACAGCCCCTCAAAGAAGAATAGAATTAACATCAAATACAATTAGCCACAGGGCTATCCACAACAAATAGAGAGATAGAAAATGAATATGATTCACCCTGAAAGTTACCATATTTCAGCAAACTATACATAAATTTCTGCCCATATGAATTTTCGGCAAACATTTTCATCTTTTCTTTTCCAATTTTTATTAGGTATTTTCTTCATTTATATTTCAAATGCTATCCCAAAAGTTCTCTATACCCTCCCCCCAACCTGCTCCCCTACCCACCTATTCCCACTTCTTGGCCCTGGTGTTCCCCTGTACTGGGGCATATAAAGTTTGCAAGACCAAGGGGCCTCTCTTCCCAGTGATGACCGACTAGGCCATCTTCTGCTACATATGCAGCTAGAGACACGAGCTCTGGGGGTACTGGTCAGTTCATATTGTTGTTTCACCTATGGGGTTGCAGACCCCTTTAGCTCCTTGGGTACTTTATCTAGATCCTTCATTGGGGTCCCTGTGTTCCATCAAATAGCTGACTGTGAGCATCCACTTCTGTGTTTGCCAGGCACTGGCATAGCCTCACAAGAGACAGCTATATCAGGGTCCTTTCAGCAAAATCTTGCTGGTATATGCAATAGTGTCTGCATTTGGTTTCTGATTATTGGATCGATCCCCAGGTGAGGCAGCCTTTGGATGGTCCATCCTTTCCTCTCACCACCAAACTTTGTCTCTGTAACTCCTTCCAGGGATGTTTTATTCCCAATTCTAAGAAGGGGTGAATTGTTCGCACTTTAATATTCTTTCTTCTTGAGTTTCATTTGTTTTGCAAATTGTATCTTGGGTATTCTAAGTTTCTGGGCTAATATCCACTTATCAGTCAGTGCATATCATGTGTGTTCTTTTGTAATTGGGTTTCCTCACTCAGGATGATACCCTCCAGATCCATCCATTTGACTAGGAATTTCATAAATTCACTATTTTTAATTGCTGAGTAGTACTACATTTTGTAACACATTTTCTTTTTTTTCCCAATTTTTTATTAGATATTTTCTTAATTTACATTTCAAATGCTATTCCGAAAGTCCCCTCGGCCCTCTTCCCTCCCTGCTCCCCTGTCCACCCAATCCCACTTCTTGGCCCTGGCGTTCCCCTGTATTGGGGCATATAAAGATTGCAGTACCAAGGGTCCTCTGTTCCCAATGATGTCCGACTAGGCCATCTTCTGCTACATATGGAGCTAGAGACTGTATCCATTCCTCAGTTGAGGGACATCTGGGTTCTTTCCAGCTTCTGGCTATTATAAATAAGGCTGCTATGAACATAGTGGAGCATGTGTTCTTATTACCAGTTGGAACATCTTATGGATATATGCCCTGGAGAGGTATTGCTGGATCCCCTGGTAGTACTATGTCCAATTTTTTGAGGAACTGCCAGACTGATTTCCAGATTGGTTGTACAAGCTTTCAAACCCACCAACAACGGAGGAGTGTTCCTCTTTCTCCACATCCTCGCCTGCATCTGCTCTCACCTGAATTTTTGATCTCTAGTCACTTTGACTGGTGTGAGGTGGAATCTCAGGGTTGTTTTGATTCTCAGACATTCAATATTAATCAGTTGAGAATTCTTTGTTTAGCTCTGTGCTCTATTTTTAAATGGGGTTATTTGATTTTTCTGGAGTCCATCTTCTTGAGTTCTTTATATATATTGGATATTAGTCCCCTATCTGATTTAGGATTGGTAAAGATCCTTTCCCAATCTGTTGGTGGTCTTTTGTTCTTCTTGACAGTGTCTTTTGCCTTACAGAAGCTTTGCAATTTCATGAGGTCCCATTTGTCAATTCTCAATCTTACAGCACAAGCCATTGCTGTTCTATTCAGGAATCTTTCTCCTGTGCCCATATCTTCAAGGCTTTCCCCCACTTTCTCCTCTATAAGTTTCAGTGTCTCTGGTTTTATGTGGATTTCCTTGATTCACTTAGACTTGACCTTAGTACAAGGAGATAAGAAGGGATCCATTTGCATTTTACTAATGCTAACCGCCAGTTGTGCCAGCACCATTTGTTGAAAATGCTATCTTTTTCTTCTGGATGGTTTTAGCACCCTAGTCAAAGATCAAGTGACCATAGGTGTGTGGGTTCATTTCTGGCTCTTCAATTCTATTCCATTGTTCTACCTCTCTGTTGGTATACCAGTACAATGAAGTTTTTATTACAATTGCTCTGTAGAACAGCTTTAGGTCAGGCATGGTGATTCCACCAGAGATTCTTTTATCATTGAGAAGAGTTTTTGCTATCCTAGGTTTTTTATTATTCCAGATGAATTTGCAAATTTTCCTTTCTAACTCAGTGAAGAATTGAGTTGGAATTTTGATGGAGATTGCATTGTATCTGTAGATTGCTTTCTGCATTTTCTTTGATTGTTGTGTCCATGTTCCCTATGGAATCTTCTTCACCTGAGATTCTCTCTTCCATCTCTTGTATTCTGTTGTTGATACTCACATCTGTGGTTCCTGATTTCTTTCCTAGGGTTTCTATCTCCTGAGTTGTCTCCCTTTGGGTTTTCTTTATTGTTTCTTCTTCCATTTTAAGATCCTGGATGGTTTTGTTCAATTCCATTACCTGATTGGTAGTGTTTTCCTGTAACTCTCTAAGGGTTTTTTGTGTTTCCTCTTTAAATGCTTCTAGTTGTTTACCTGTGTTTTCTCATATTTCCTTCTTAAAGTCTGCCATCATCATCATGAGAAGTGACTTTAGATCCATGTCTTGCTTTTCTGGTGTGATGGTGTATCCAGGACTTTCTATGGTGGGAGAGTTTGGTTCTGACAATTCCATGTAACCTTGGGTTCTGTTGCTTCTGTTCTTATGCTTGTCTCCAGCCATCTGATTATCTCAAATTCTAGCTTCCCTGAATATATCTGATTGGAACTGTCCTTATAATCCCAGTTGATTCAGGACTCCTCAGAGTCCAGCTTTCTCTGTTTTCCTTTGATTGTGGGTTCCTGTGAACCTGAGATTCTGGGTGTGTCAGAGTTCTTGGCAGTCAACTTCCTTTTAGATCTTGAAATACTTGTATGACCCAGCTCCTGTTTTCCTGGGATCCTGTTGTCCTGAAAGTGGTGTCTCCTTTGAGGACCATAGAGATGTCTGGTCAGCGATCCTAAGATTGCGTGGAGAATCCTCTGGGGACTGTGCGGGTGTCTGCTGATTCTGTGCCCAAGGTGACCTCTTGATGGTGCTGACTGGAAGGGACTTGTGTCCCTGGTCAGGCCGGTTTTCTGCTTCCATACTGATGTCTCAGGTCCTGAGCGATTGTATTGAGACTGATGTTGTGTTCCACTCACCAGTGATCCTAAGATCTCGTGGAGAGTTCTCTGGAGACTGTGGTGGTGTCCGCCGACTCTGAGCCCTAGGAGACCAGGCGCTGGTGCCGACTGGAAGGGACTTGTGCCTCTGGTCAGGCCAGTTTTCTGCTTCCCTACTCAAACATTTTCATCTTAAGGAAAATATTTAGCAGAATTAATTTTGTTTTCCTTTTATTACTTTTTTTTCGCATTTTCCTTTACAACATTTGCTATGATTTTTCACTTTCATACCTTCTAGTTCCTCAGAAGGTTTGCAGGACATCTAGCCTGGTATTACTACATAGTGGCAAAGAACAATTACTTAATATTATCTAAAGCAAGGTTGAATGCAGGACCAACACCCTATGTTCTCATGTACATGGTACCATGCACACCTGAATTCCCATACATGAAATTACACAAATACACATATCCCCCTATTGATAAATAAAAATTTCCCACCATTATTACTCAGGCTTCCTTTAGTGATACCACTGAAACTAAAATGACCACATTTAAGATATACCGCAGTTCATTATGTTGCAAGTGTTTGTGTCTCTTTCTTGTTTACAATAACTCTCAATACAACATGCCTATATCCATATACTAGAATGAGAAAAGTGCATTACCTAGTAGAAATATTGAAAACTAAATAAAACTACCTTGTAGAAAAATTGGTCTTTACATTGTTAAGATTAATAAATACTATTTTTTTTACTGCTGATATTGTTTTTGTATTAAGGTGATTTTAAGCTTTAAGTTTTAGATATCTGTCTTATCTGAATCTGAAAATAAAGAAAAAATAGAAGAATATACAAGGTGTGGTTAACATATAATAAAACATTAACCATAAATATTAGTAGATACATAACAAAACCTTTGAATATTTCATTTATTATTCATTGATCTTTAAAATCAAGTTAAATTGGAAACTTCAAGTATGTATATTTTAAGACATTATTTTTAAATGGGCTATAGGTTCAATGATATTCAGTGAATATTTTTACTATTACTTCTTAGATTGTTTGTTGATAAAAATGAATTTTGCATAAACATGGCAATTTAAGTAGCTAGAAGCAGGAAATGATTCTGGGTATCTTTTAATTTCTAAAGTCTTTTGATTCAGGCTATCTGTTCATATGCTTATTCCAATGCACAACACTCTGGGGAGAGGAAGCTTCTAATTGAACATGATATTTTACAGCCCAGAGACATGTTTTTCATAACCTTGGTATTGAATATTTACAACCATTATAGAAGCTGATGTGTAATAAAAGTCTCCCATGATTTAAAACCAAGAAGAGTCTTGAGGCTGAATCCCATTTGTGCTGTATTTATGTGATATTGTATTGATCAATTAGTTTCATTTCATCATACAAGAATATAGGCATTATTCTTTGCAAAATTTGAAGAAAAATACATATGTTTTCAACTATCTACAGTTTTTATTGTGCAACTTATCTGAGCTGCATAAATTTGCTTACAAATTGGTTGTTTGAAAAGATGGTTGTATTTCTATTGAGATTATTAGATTCACTATGTACACAAAACACATTTTAACTCAAAATATGGCCATAATGATTATAATCCTTTTAGTCTCTTTTTGATATCATGTTTACTCAAATTCCAATATTTCTCAAGAAATTAAACTTTTCAAGCCCTGAACCAATTTCAAGCCACATTTGTTTCCGGATGCTATCATTTTGAGTTACATCCGGTCTGATATGTTGACAAAGAACATGAAATAAATTGTAAAAATATTTCTCTGTGTATGAGAATAGACAGTGAACAAACGATGTATGCTTCAGCATCTAGTCACAAGAGGGAACTAAGGACTTTATGTCTATAAAATACGTTAAAAATTTCTTAAATGAATCTTCTGGAGTAAACTCAGTGATTTTATATCCATGAAATTAAGTATCTTTTAAAATAAGTAAACACAACCCACTAACTTGGTTCTCATAGTGTCACTGGGCCACCATCAACTAAACACTTACCCCTAAACAATAAAGATTTCCTCATGATCTAACCAATAAAGATTTCCTCATGATCTAACAATAAAGATTTCCAAATCTGCATTTAAAGAACCCAAGTCCTACCAACTTGGATCACTTTGGTGTTTGATCAGTTTTTCATTGTATTGCTACATCCACTCCAGTAGTGTCTCGGCCTACTGAGGCCAGTCCATGGTATGGTATGAGGGTTATCGTCACTGTTATCTTGATTAGACTCAAAATTAGTTCTGAGATTAATAAAGAGTTGTTAGGGCTATGATAAAAACAAACCCAAGCACAATAGAAATCTAATTTCATGATAGAGCTCTTTTAGACAATGGAAATAGTAGAAAGTCAGTCCCAGGAAGTCAGTCCCACCTTCTCCTATATACCCCTTTCTCAGTATCATGTCTTTCATGCTGTGAATGGTCCTGCTCTACCTCCGGGCCAGGATAAAATGACAACTTTAGAACTGTCAATGAAAAGAAACTTCCCTCCTTTAAATTGTTTATACTAGATATTATCACATCTCTGCTTAAATGATGCCTATGTTTATGGTCTAGATATTTATGAGGCATAAACTCCAGACTCTACAAAGATTGCAAAAGTGATTTGAACAAAACCTAAAGGAAACCACTGTGCACTGCTAGAGGAATGGGTACATAATGCATACATGTACTGAAAGAGTATTCCGGTGTAAAAAGAAAATCCAGATAGATGCTAAAACATGCGAGGACCTTGGTAATAACAGATTATATGAAATAAGCTATTTTCTCTTCTTTTCATACCTAGTGTAAAAAAGTCAGTTGTAATAAATTCAGAGTGAAATATAGGAAAGGTTTCAAAAGAACAAGATGAAGAATTTCTTACTGAATAGAGAAAACATTGATTTTTTAAAAAATTAATTCATTGTGTATATACCTGTATGCTTAATACTCTGCAAAATGATGTGAATAGATCATGAGGTAGAGCCTGAGATGCGATTTTACATAGCAAGAAATTGTCTCAAATTTGATTGTTCCAAGATGTATTAAGTTCTAGGGAAGAATTTTGGTGATTACATTTAGTTAATGTTCTTTGCTTTAGTGAATTCCAATTTATTTAGGTTTATAACAGGCTAAGTAAATAGACTAAATTATGAAATAGATTCTCTATAGGTCCCTATACTCTGTCTTTGGACTAGTGACTTTTAGTAGATTGTGGGAAAGGAAGAATCCCTATCAGTAGTTTTTAATCTGATGCTGATCCCTTTAGGGTGCATTGGATAGTTATAACACACTTTCACAGAGACTGCGACTAACCTTCAAGAGTCACAAAACTGAGTAAGGTAACCTAATCACAAAAGAACACACATGATATGCACTGACTGATAAGCGGATATTATCCCGGAAACAGAATATCAAAGATACAATTTGCAAAACACATGAAATCAAGATGAAGGAAGACCAAAGTGTGGATACTTTGCTCCTTCTTAGAATGGGGAACAAAATCCTCACATGTGGAGTAACAGAGACAAAGTTTGGAGCTGAGACAGAAGGAAAGACCATCCTGAGACTGCCCCACCTGGGGATCCATCTCATATACAACCACCAAACCCAGACACTATTGCATATGGCAGAAAGATTTTGCTGACAAGACCCTGACATAGCTCTCTCCTGTGAGGTTACGCCAATGCCTGGCAAATACAGAAGTGGATGCTCACAGTCATCTATTGGTTGGAACATAAGGCCCCTAATGAAGGAGCTAGAGAAAGTACCCAAGGAGCTAAAGGCGTTTGCAACCCTATAGGAGGAACAACAATATGAACAAACTAGTACAACCCCCTCCCCCCGCAGAGCTTTGTCTCTAGTTACATATGTAGCAGAGGATGGCCTAATAGGCCACCAATGGGAAGAGAGACCCTGGTCTTGCGAAGATCATATTCTCCAATACAGCAGAATGCCAGGGCCAGAAAGTGGGAGTGGGTGGGTTGGGGAGCAGGGTGGAGGGACAGTGTAGCGGGCCTTGGGCATAGCACTTGAAATGTAAATGAAGAAAATATCTAATAAAAATGCCTTATAAAAGAGTCACAAACCAAAACAAATAAACAAGAACATGAAAAAGTGTCTTGTGGGGAAGAGAAGACAGAGGACACAAAATGATAGAAAGGAGAGATATGAGAATAGTAAATATACAAGACTTCCATATCTAAAACAAAGAAAAAATAATAATAAAAGTCATAGTGGATGTACTAGTTAGTTCATGATTTTCTTTCACCTATAAGGTTGAAGACCCCTTCAGCTCCTTGGGTACTTTCTCTAGCTCCTTCCTTGGAAACCCTGTGTTCCATCTAATAGCTGACTGAGAGCATCCACTTCATGTCTCTAGTTGCATATATAGAAAAAGATGGCCTAGTTGGCCATTACTGGGAAGAGAGGCCCCTTGGTCATGCAAACTTTATATGCCCCAGTACAGGGGAACGCCAGGGCCAATAGGGGGGAGTGGGTGGGGTGGGTAGTGGAGCAGGGTGGGGGATGGGGGAGGGTTTAGGGGATTTTCGGGAGAACATGTGAAATGTAAATGAAAATATCTAATAAAAAATGGAAAAAAGTCACAGTGGAAAAATACTAAATTACTAAAAATTAATGTAAAAAATAGAAAAAGTAAAGAACTTACTACAGATGTGTAAACTAGAAATAGTAAGATGATAGATTTAAGTTAATCCATGTTAATAATTGTATCAATATAAACATAAAATCTAAATGTATTTATAATGGGTTAAAAAGCATAAATTATAGAATTTCTATAAGACATCTACAAAAATAAATTTAGAGTAGTATAAACGTAAATGTAACATGGTTAGGGACAATCAGCAGTCTGAAATGTTCTTGCTTCTCAAACCCAAAGAACTTAGTGTGATTCCCAGATGCCATTTAAAATGCATAATTGGGTGTGCATTTGTCATTCCACTGCTTGGGAGTAGTGACAGAGAATTCCCTAGGGTTCTCTGGTGAGCCAGTCAAGCAAAATGAACAAATCAGATTTAAGAAAAAATCCCACCTTGCACCTTGTCTTGATCAAAATATAATAGTTACTCCTAAGGGATGACAGCAAAAGTTGACACCTGGCTGTCACATTTATGTGTACCCATATGGTAGCATACCCACATAAATAAGCGCAGCTGAACAGAGCTAGACATGTGTGTATGTAGTATGAGTTAGAAAAAGACTTGTTATAGAAATACTGAGTAAATGAAATAAGACATGCTAATATGTAAAATCAACTTCAGAACAAGTAAAGTTTACAGACAGAAAGATAAAGATTATAAAAGATGAATTAAATAATTCAGAAACCAGTTGAATATCTAAAAATGCACAAGAAAATCTTCAGGAGAAATATAAAATAATAAAAGAGACCACAATAAGAGATGAGAACTACTTCTACATATCTAGTAAGAAAATACATTATAATTATGAGTACACATGACTTGAACTACATTACTAAATGCCTGACTAACACAAATATAAAGAAGAACTAAACTAACTAATCATTGGCTTTTCCAATTATATATTAATCTTTCACCAAGATATATGCCCTAGAATAGGATAAAAAATACCTTAAATGAAAAATAGTGGAAGAGTTTAAGTCAAAAATTAAATTTAAGAAAATATACATGAGAAATACCTAATTGGAAATTAGATATCATGCGTTTAATAGGTCATATATCAATGAATGACTCTAGGAAAAAATATTGCAAATCAAATGATCTAGAAAAATGTACACACAAAGATCCATAGAATCCATATAAGTAATTTTCATAAAAATTAAGTCATGAAAAGTTTAATACAATAACATATTAAATGGTTTATATATCTCTTGATAAGATATATATATATATATATATATATATATATATATATATATATATATATATATATATATATATATATATATATCCAAAAAACAAAACTAAAGGCAGGCATATAATCGCACAAATAGCATTTGGCTACTGCCAAAGAAAGCAAAGATAGTCTGGATTCTTTTTTTCTTTCCTTGTCTTTTCTACACACACCTACAAACACACAAACACACACACACACACACACACACACACACACACGAGAGAAAGAGAGAGAGAGAGAGAGAGAGAGAGGTGAGAAGGAGGGCTTATATAAACAGTTATATAAAGTCTATAAATTATAAGATACAATCTCACAGCATTTTTAACAGTCAGTCCAAAGGTTTATTGGCATCATAATCATATTTAGCCTTTCTTTCAAGAAGAAAAGAAGAAATAAGATATATTTGAAAATTCACATATTAGTTTAATTATTAGATTAACTGATAAAATTCTTAAGTAGAAAAGAATGAAAAAACTCATACCATCTGATTTAAAGTTGACAGGTCACAGCAACTTCACATGGTTTTATGAATAAATAAAAAGATGCAAGAAACAGATTAGAATGTTAAAATTAGAGTTATTCATCCAGAAGAATATAAATGCCAATGCAGGAAGGTAATCCCTTGGATATGATAATAATTGCTCATAAATCAATCTTAATTTTATTTGTATCAGAAGAAAAAATTTAAAGAATTAATAACTGCTCTTGAGAATGACTTCATAATTTTATCTATGTTTATTGTTATAAAACCTCCAGTTTTGTAGATATATCCATTGGGTCTGAGCTCTACACCCCTATATTTTGATTGGTTGCATTTGGCTGCAATTGTTTCTATGTGTTGCAAAGAGAAGTTTCTTTGATAAAGGGTGAAGACTACAGTTTTCAGTGGGTAAAAATGGACAAATATTTATACATTGTTGTTAGGGATTATACTTCTTTAGTAAATTAGTGATTGTACATTCACTTCCAATAATCATGATTTCACTAACAATGAGTAGGTATGCTCCAAAGCCTCCAGGAACATTGTGAAAGAGAAGGGTGGGAAGTTCATAAAGGCCAAAGAATTTGGGATTTTGCTGTGAGACTATATCCCCTAATAGTGTCAGAGGCTACACCCATAAAGTCTCACCAATAAGAACTATAGACTATATGAGCTGAGTGAGGATGATACTAATAAACTTCCCAAACTGTACTTGGTAAAGGCATGAAGACACGGACTCTACAATAAAAGCTAGGGGCAACTGACGCAATCTGGGAACGTGAGCAGTAGCCTTCTCCGGGGAGAAAGATACACACTGGTTGTCCAGTATGGGTCTGTCCTGACCATGTGCATATAGGTAGCATTATTCAAACTGATCAGGTTAGATTTATGAATAGATTTATATACAATTACACATGAATATGTGTAAAATATAATTAGCTTACAAAAAAAGGGACTATGAAATAGAGAGAAGGGAGCTATATTTGGCAGGGTTTGGAAGGAAGGATAGAATGAAGTTACAAACTCAAAAATATTTAAAACAAAACAAAACCAACAAAACAAGTTTCTGTAGCAACATTTCTACTGTGATCTAATAGTGTAAATATAAAACAGCAGAGCCTGATTTGTATCAAATTCATTAGTCTTTATCACCACAGATTAGTTTGGAATTATAAACATGTTGAAAGTAAAAATGTTACTTAATTTCCTGTACATTGTATTAGCTATTAGCTCATGATTTGAAAAAAGACTTTCATTCGTGCCTTCAGTACTTGTATTGTAATACAGCTACAAATTAATAGTATTACGCCAACTTATTAGATGATAGGACCAATAATATGAAGCCATTGTGTTCTGTTTCAGTTTCTTTAAGAAACCAAAGGCCCTGCCTTGTATGTGTACTCCAAATTGGACACATGCTTTTAAAGATCCAAATTTAAAACCCAACATATGAGAGAAATGTGCAGCGTTTGATTTTCTGTGTTTGAGTTGTATCTACTTATCTGTTAATTCTGCTTTAGTTAACAGCTTAATAATAGTTAACTGTGTCTATGAGCCCCATTTTCATTATGTATCCAGGTGGTTGAAAGTGGAAAGAGGACTATGGAAAGAGATAAACAATAGTAAAGACGTTTGGAAAAGTCATATGGGATCCTGTTGCTCTAGGAGATTCCCAAAATATATTCAGAAGCATATATAAAGGGGGTTTAAATAGAGGTGCCTATAATGAGTGTATAATGCTCCCTGCCCTAGTACCATAGGTTATCAAGTAAAATGCTCAGTGACAGGTATGGGTTACCTTTCTTCAAGTTGTGGAGTGATGTGGACTGGAGAGATATAGTGCACTGGATAAGATCAGTGGCTGCTCTTCCAGAGAACCCAGCACTCACAACTAACTGTCTGTAACTCTAATTCCAGGGGTTCTAACATACTCCCAGAAACATACATGTGGGCAAAATATCAAGATATAAAAAGTTCAAGAATAATTAATTTTCAACAAGAAGGAGAAAAACTGAAAACTTCGGTGTAGAACAAATTAGTTTCTTTTTAATCCTAGATTATTTTTTTAAGAGAGAAGATTGGAAATTATATTTGGCTTCTTTATTCTTTCTTTCACTGTCTACTGTACATGCATGCACAAACTCAGTGCACGACTCAACAAGCAAAAGCTCCCCACTTGAATTTATTTATGAGATTATAAATGCAGAAAGGAAAAACCATAAAGGGAGAGAGA
Organism: Mus minutoides; assembly: GCA_902729485.2. Classification (NCBI taxonomy): domain Eukaryota; kingdom Metazoa; phylum Chordata; class Mammalia; order Rodentia; family Muridae; genus Mus; species Mus minutoides. The sequence continues at coordinate 148,037 of LR750664.1, forward strand.
GGTGAAAAAAAATCCTTGAATTTATCTCTAATAGAGTTCAGAAAAAAGAAAATTGGAAAGTCATCTCAATATACTTTTTCACAAGACATCATTAGTATACCTCTCCATTTTCCCAAATCAAATGATGATCTACAATTTTCTCCTCCCTGTACTTAGAGCATGTCAGAGGCAGATACAATGCCCATCCCAGACTCCTGTCACCCACACTTTCTCTGAGGCTCTTTATGGCAACTTTCCTTTTAAACTCCCTCTATTGTTGTGGAAGTATTCCTGGTTGAAGACACTGACAGACCAAGGCTCTCCTCACACATTGCTTTTATCCCCACCCTATAAAAGCCTATCTGGGAAAAGATTGAAAGCTCACAAGACAATACAGGCAGAAACAAACCAAAGGTTGTTTCTAACTAGGGTATCATATGCTTTGTCCTTACATTTAAGGAGGATTTGGAGGGTCAGCAGTAATACCTTTGGAGTAATTTTAGGGAACTAAGCCTTGCAGCAATGAGTGGAAGAGATAAAACTACATAATAAAAATATTAGCAATAAAATAGATTATCTGTGTTACATATACATACATCATCATAAACAGAAATTACTTTTGTATATGAAACATGCTGAGAGCTTTGTAAATGAAGACTAGAATGGTTGATCACATGCATAAAAGGGAGCATACTGTGGACAATGACCTTTTGGCTACTAAAATTAAAATTAGGTACAGCAAATATTAAATCACACTAATTTCCAGAGCTGAACAGTCACATGTAAGTGAAAGCTATGGTCTTTAAATGCCACAATCAAAAATCCCCATCATTTTAAGGTATTTTGCAAGGCCTATTAAAGAGAAATAATATAGATGATGTGGACAAATTTTGAAAGTATGTGAGGTCATATTATAAATGAATACAGTTCATTAATACATAATCAGAACCTTAAAGGAAAAACATGGATATTTAATATAAGCTTCTAGGCTAAAATTCAGTGTCTAGTTCAATAGTTTTATGGGTGGGAGTGAACCCTTGGGGGTCACATATCATCTCTTTATTTTAAAATTTATAACAGTAGCAAAATTATAGTTAAGAAGTAGAAACACAAAATTTTATGGTTGGGGGTCACCAAAACATAAGTCACTGTATTAAACAGTTGCTGAATTAGGAAGACTGAGATCCATAACTCACAGCCAGCCATTGGACTGAGTACAGGAATCCCAATGGAAGATCTAGAGGAAGGACTGAAGGAGCTGAAGGGGACTGCATCCCCATAGAAAGAACAATATCAACTAACTGGACCACCCCGAGCTCCCAGGCACAAAACCACTAACCAAAGGCTCCAGCTATATATGCAGCAGAGGATGGCTTTATCTGGCATAAGTGGCAGGAGAGTTCCTTGGTCCTTTGGAGGCTTGATGCCCCAGCATAGGGGGTTGCTAGAGAGGTGAGGCAGAACTGAGTGGGTAGAGGAGCACCCTCATGGAAGCAAAGGGTAGGGGGTGATGGGGGATGGGATAGGGGGTTTGTAGAGGGAAACTGGGAATGGGATGATATCATTTGAAATTTAAATGAATACATGATTGTTTTTTTTAAATCAGTGCAAGAAGTTTAAAAGTGTTCACATTCTAAGATGTCATGCTATCTTTTCCAGTATGCAGTATACCATCATTTTATAAATAATGACAATCAGATCTCAAAATATAACCTGAATTCCCATCTGAGTATCATCTAAGAATCTTTTTATTATTATTATTATTATTACTATTACTATTATTTTGAAAAAGAGGCTATCAACTTGAGAATGGGAGAATATGGGAGGGGCTTGAGTGGGAAAGGAAGGAGAAAAGTGATGCAGTTGTACATTAATTAAAACATCTCAGTTAAATCATACACACACACACACACACACACACACACACACACACACACACACAAATGTAGCTGCCACAGTCAGGGATGCAGAGCCCAAACTGACCATCTTTTATAAGCAGACAAGTCTCCAAGCATTGGGACTGCAACATCAATCCACCTAGAAAACCTTCCACCTACAATCTGTCGAGCCAGCAAGATGTCATGGGGCCATGTTGTCACAGAACTTATGGGAGTAGACCAACCCTGAGTGCTCCAAATTGTGTCCTATCTAGGCTAAGAAGGGAGCCCACACCTAACATGGCTTGGATGACTAGGAACCAGAGGCAGGATATCCCAGAGACCTAGGATAGAACCAAACAGAACTGGCAGAGAGAGAGAGAGAGAGAGAGAGAGAGAGAGAGAGAGAGAGAGAGCAAAATAAAAAGGATTCCTAATGATATTCTGTTATACTCATAGATCAATGCCTAGCCCAATTATTTTCAGAGGGGTGTCACCCAGCAACTGATGGGAGCAGTGGCAGAGACACACACAGCCACACACTTGTCAAAACCAAGGGAACACTGTAGAACTGGGAAGGAGATAGAATTGAGCCAGAGAGATAGAGGATACCCAAGAACACAGAGCACTGAATCAGCTAAGCAATGACCATAGGGGCTCAAAGAAACTGAAACAACAAACAGACCCTGTACAAGTCTGAGCTAGTTCCTTAGCACATACCTATGGTTGAGTAGCTTGGTGTTCTTGTAGGACTTCCAACAACGGAAATGGGAGGACGTGTCCATGACACTCTTACTTGCACTTGGGACCCTCTTCCTCCTTTTGGGTTGTCTCATCCACGAGTGATATGAGAGTTTGTGTATAGTCTTATATCTTGTGAGGCCAAGTTCTGTGTTTATTCCTAGGAGGCCTGCTGTTTCTTTTGTATTTTTTATATTTGTTTTTCTTTTCTTTATTTCCTCTTTGGGGGGAGGGCACCTGAATACTTTTTTATGAGTGAATATTTTACTTTATTCCTCTTTGGACTAGAAATAAAGAGATGCATAGGAACACTCCAGTTTGAATATAGAATGTTATAATTAGGTTGACAATTCTTTATTATGAATAAAACACTAACAAGAGATACTGCATTGAGATTTATACATTTTTACAATTCCAGAGTTAATGTGCAAGTTCATTTCCAGTTTACACTTTTAGCTACACCTTTACACATTGTTTTATTACATCAGATCGACATAAATATCAGGTTGAGATCACATGGTGGTTTAAGTCAACCTTTATCATTACAACATAGAATTAGAAAGGTGTTGCTTTTCAACAGTAATAGGGTTGCCTTTGAGTGACACTAGTGATTCTAAATTGAAAAGCAATTTGACATTACTTCTAAACAAGAAACTCTAGATTCTATCTAAACTCTTAGCTCTCTCTTAACTCCATAAGCAGTAAAATACTCCTCTAGCTCTTTGTTTTGTTTTGAAGAGTTTTTACTTAAGAATGTATTTCTCCTATGACAAAACTGGACCAGGAAAGTGTCAATGTCTTTATTAAATCAGTTTACTGTGACCACCATGAAAAGGAGAAATTGGTCTACATCCCAATAGAAATAACTGCAAAAACAATGACTGGTTTTAATTGTCATCTTAGACTTCAGAAACTCAACAGATTTATAATCTATTATCACTAACAAAAAATTATAATAGAAATCTGCACCTAGTTTGTCGTGGAGCATCCCTGATACTTAGCATCATTTGAAAGAAAAGTACCCACGCTTAGTTTCTAATACACCCAATGTCAGGCAAGCATCATCTGCATGTTGTATTTGTACCGGCAGGAAAATGTGGTCTAATTTCCCCCACAGCTCTTCTAATTAATTTATTTAGCATGAATCTCAGCTTCTAGCTTGCCAAACACAACCACACTTATCTTTTTAAATTACATCACAGTCCAATGTTCAAGAATTCATTTGGCAAGGAACTAGTTTCTGTATAATGTGGAAAGTCTCATTACTTTCCGGAAGAAGAGAAGAATCAAAAATTCTAAAAGAAACACTGTTTTCAACCTCAGAGCTTGACCAATGCTGATGAATATTGTTATCCTTCCATTTCTAAGATGGAAAAGCAGTCAGAGTTTGGGAAGAAATGTACCTTTGGGTATTTTCTAGTATTCATTTTAATCAGCTCCCATGAAGTTATTACTGGCACCATAGAAATAACTATGTTCCTAAATTATAATATCTAGTTTCTAAACTTTTCTATCAGTAAAACCATTAGCAACAACTGATATACTTATCTGTTAGAGCCAAATAAAGTAGATATATCAATAGAAAATTGAAAAAAGATGCTGTATGTGAATTAACAATTAATATAATGTTTACTGGTGAAAAGTCAGAGGGGTCAAAAGACATTTATTGCCTTTAATTCTACTGATAATAAAAGTACGCTACAAAGTATGCTTACATTCTCAAATGTAACAATTATTAAGTGAATTTTGCAGTATTATTGAAAATACAATTGAAAAACTTCCATGGATTATGATGCTACACATTAGAGAATTCACAGCTAAATTAAAGAATTATTCTAATAGTGCTCTTATTTTTCAAATGAGGATGCAGTTTCTACACAAACATGTATTTTCTCATTTCTGTTGGTATTTTAATAAAATAACAAAAATGATTATTCATGGCTAAGATCAAAAATTCAGGTGACAGCAGATGTTGGTGGGACTGTAAGCTTGTTCTACCACTCTGGAAATCAGTCTGGCGGTTCCTCGGAAAATTGGACATAGTACTAACGGAAGATCCGGCAATACCTCTCCTGGGCATATATCCAGAAGATGTATCATCTGGTAAGAAGGACACATGTTCCACTATGTTCATAGAAGCCTTGTTCATAATAGCCAGAAGCTAGAAAGAACACAGATGTCCCTCAACAGAGGAATGGATACAAAAAATTTGGTACAATTATACAATGGAGTACTACTCAGCTATTAAAAACAATGAATATATGAAATTCCTAGGCAAATGGATGGATCTGGAGGGTGTCATCCTGAATGAGGTAACCCAAACACAAAAGAACTCACATAACATGTACTCACTGATGAGTAGATATTAGCCCAGAAACCTAGAATACCCAAGAAACAATATACTAAACACATGAAACTCAAGAAGAATGAAGATCAAAATGTGGACACTTTGCCCCTTCCTAGAATTAAGAAAAAAGCACACATTGAAGGAGTTACAGAGATCATATGTGGAGCTGAACCAAAAGGATGGACCAACTAGTGACTGCAGCAGCCGGGGATCCATCCCATAGTCAGCCACCAGACATAGACACGATTGCATATGCCAGCAAGATAGTGCTGAAAGGGCCCTGATATAGCTGGCACATGGGAGGCTATACCAATGCCTGGCAAACACGGAAGTATATGCTCACAATCAGCTACTAGATAGAACACAGGAATCCCAAGGAAGGAGCTAGAGAAAGTAACCAAGGAGCTGAGGGGTCTTCAACATGAACTAACTAGTACCCCCAGAGCTCATGTCTCTAGCTGCATATATAGAAGAGGATGGCCTACTTGGCCATCATTGGGAAGAGAGGCCCCTTGGTCATGCAGACTTTATATGCCCCAGTACAGGGGAACGCCAGGGCCAAGATGTGGAAGTGGGTGGGTAGGGGAGCAGGGCGGGGGATGGGGGAGGGTATAGGGGACTTTTGGGATAACCTTTGAAATGTAAATGAATAAAATATCTAATAAAAATTGGAAAAAAATAATTATTCATTTCATTAACACTATATTAAACCTGTTTTTGAAATAATGATACTACTAATTATACAAAATTAAGTAATTGCTATACTTATTAATTAATTACTATAATTGTTAAGTAAGTAATTATTTACTTAATTTTTGGGTTTTTGTTTGTTTGTTTTCAGAATAGCCTACATTACTAAACAATGTTCAGAAAAACTGGAAAGCATTTTTCTCTCTAATTACATTTGACTCCATACGACATGCGTTTTATTTTTGCTGCCGTCTAAAGATTATAGAAAAGCCACCTACTAATTTAATGGCATATCAAAAAATCATTTCACTTACTGAAGACAAGCAAGCCTACATGATTAGATTTTTTTTATCATTTTGCCCATTTTTTAAATTTACTGATAAGGCAAAATTAAATTATTTTATCTGAGAAAATATTTGCTCCCATTTTCATTATGGACAAGTGGTTGCCCTGGTCCTGATGTCAGTGAGAGTATGGAAATACTTTGAACTACTTCCGTCCTTTCTAGATTAACATCTCTGGTTGCAGAGGATCAAATGATTTGATTTTCTGACATATTTTCATATTAAAAGATTTATTTGGAGTGTTATTGAAGCCACAGCAAGCATGGAAGGGGTCTGAAGAAATCAGTTTCAGTTTCCACAAACATATAGGAGTTCGTAATATTAAGTATTTTCAAGAGGAGACAATGATGCCATAGGATGAATGCAGCAGTAGGCTTAATCAAAAAGCATCCTTCATGGAACACAGGGTTCCCAAGGAAGGAGCTAGAGAAAGTACCCAAGGAGCTGAAGGGGTCTTCAACCCTATAGGTGGAAGAATAACATGAACTAACTAGTACCCCCTGAGCTCATGTCTCTAGCTGCATATATAGAAGAGGATGGCCTAGTTGGCCATCATTGGGAAGAGAGGCCCCTTGGTTATGCAGACTTTATATGCCCCAGTACAGGGGAACACCAGGGCCAAGATGTGGGAGCGGGTGGGTAGGGGAGCAGGGCTGGGAGGGGGGAGGGTATAGGGAACTTTCTGGATAACACTTGAAATGTAAATGAAGAAATTATCTAATAAATGTTGGAAAAAAAAAAAAGCATCCTTCACTGTATTTTCCTGTTAGGGACTTCCAATTCCTAGCTTCTAAGTATGATATTTAAAATAATCTACTAAATTGTTATGTTAAAATATAGAAAATAATAGAAATAAAATGTAACTTTTGACATATGTGTATACAGTGACTTTTAGAAAAATAGCTACTCAATATTAAACATATATCCAAAGTTTCAAACCTACTATCTACATATGAAAGGAAGCATAAGGTCTTTCTAGATCTGGGTTTCTTTGGTCAGGATGATTATTTCTAGCAACATCCATTTACCTACACATTTCAAGACTTTCACCTTTCTCTGTAGCAAACAATATTCCATTGTATACATGTACAACATTTTATTTGTTCTAACCTGAGGGACTGCAGTGGAACTCATGTAGCCCAAAACTACCTGATACTCTACTGGAAATTGATGGCTAAGTGAAGAGAAATTGTAGGTTTTATTTAAGTGCTCAAGAGGCTACCCATGTTCCTAACTTTATTCATTTGCAGAGAGCTGTCAATGGACTCAGTAGGTTGAGAAGTTGAAGAGTTGGAAGAAATAGAGAAGGACATAAGTAAAAGGGAGGACACAAGAGATGGATTTGGTTAAATGTAGCATATGTATTTATGAATTGCCCTGACAGAGTACCGAGTTTTAATATTTTAAGTACAATGCATAGTAAACAATATTAGTTTTACTCCATCATTGAGAGAGAGAGAGAGAGAGAGAGAGAGAGAGAGAGAGAGAGAGAGAGAGAGAGAGACTCAGTGCTTAAAAGCATATTCAGCTCTTTCCCAAGACCTCAGGGAGATTCTCTGCACTCATATCCAGTGGCTCACTACTGCCTGTAACTCAAGTTCCAAAGGAAATGATGCCTCTGGCTTCTGCAGACACATATATACATGTTCACAAGACAACTCTCAAATACAAAAGTACGCACAAGTAGCCTATTCCCCTTCCCTTCTGAATTGTCTCCATTTTGTTACAACACTTGTGAATGCACAGACACACTTTATACTAGGGATGCCCTAGTGAACACAGCTGACCAGGAGTCAGGTAGGCAAACTTTATTATCCTCCATCCAATCTTCCCAGAGTTATTTTTAGTCCTGCTACATCTTGCCCCACAAGAACACTTCCTCTCAGTCCAGCCTCATATCTTGGGTACTCCACCTCTTGGTGTGGAGCCAGGGTCCTCTAGTTTTTTGCCAATGAATTTGAAATCCCAGGTATTATTTTTAATTTTAGAAGATGTGTGGATTGCAAATGGGATTACTTTGAATTTTTATTAACAATTATAATATGATATGGCATAAAAGTTATTTAGAAAAGATTAAGCAAAGACCAGTGTGTAATTCATTGAAAGCTTTGACCATATTTATAAACAGATAACTACTATAACTTGGTTACTTTAAATTAAATAAGTAATGAATGGAAAACAATAAATTCTAAATACTAAATAGATATGAATAAAATAGAAGAATAAAGTTATTTATTTGATGAAGACAAGCTGCTGGTTGGATGCATATCCAATCTAATATGTCAAGCTCCCTAGCTATAAATTTCTGCCTATAAGCAGCAATTAGTATATAACTAAGCTTTCTATTAAATAGCTAAATGAGTTGACAAAATATAACAAATTTCTAGGACCCCTTAAAACAAGCAATTTATTGGAGTTTAAAGTAAAAATTGCTCATTGGAGGCATAGCTAATATTAAGAAGCCATATTATCTTACTATGCAACTGTGTCATAGCATGGCTGATAACATATGCCAGAAGCAAAATTTGCACACACATGTTTTCTGTACTCATGCTTACTGATGAATCATTTCCAGAAGCACTTAACACTTGGTCAATATTTATCTTCTAGTCACATGCTCTAGTAAAACAAAATAGTTTAAAACTCTAGTTTAGACAACATGGACAACTCTAGTTCCATAGCTATGAAGTCCTATCTAAAAACAGCTACTCGTATGTAACTAAGCTTTCTATTAAATATATAACTGAGCTGACAAAAGACAGTAGAAACTTCTAGGTTCTCTTTAAAAAACAAGATAATTAAATATGAGCAATGTTTACTTATCCCTGAGATGTTCCTAGAAGGCATAGTGATATCAATAACACGAAGCAATGACTCTAGTTGATTTGACCCATAACATTGTATTTGGAAATTTTCAAGTTGGAGGAGGTTTATTTCTGTCTTCTTGATGTGAAAGCTCTCACCGATCACAGACATGTCCAGTTTTCTCTACCACTGAGCAAGCAGACATTGTGATATTTCAACAGTGATTTGGCGGAGGCCTGTGGCTTTGATGCTTCATTTAGAGACTGGAAGATTAAAGCTTTGATGGAGATACTTGGAAGTCCTTAGTGGGACATTTTAAAGCAATCTTTTGGAATGTTATGAAAAACTGCTTCACTGAAGATGTGGATTTGAATGTGATTATGTGGAATCCTGTCTTTTTCTTTTCCTGTTGTTTCCCGGAAAATGCAAGTAAGGATTTATTGTTTGATTTTTGTTTATAGCATTTTTCTGCTATGATTTGACATGTCATTACAGTTCAAAAATGTTCATTTACCATAGCAAAGCTATCTGAGCATTAAAAGAAGCCTCAAAAACCGTGAATCAATGTAACTTTGGACTGTTGTAAGCTCATCATCTTTGGTATTTTCCTATAGTATTTGAAAGCTGACTAACATGGGTAGTATATGTGGCAAGTATATTGTCATTAGATGCTAAGTTTACCTTTATTTCAGTAAAACACTTAAGAAGCAAATAGTTGTGTGTGTGTGTGTGTGTGTGTGTGTGTGTGTGTGTATATATATATATATGTATAATTAATAAAAATATCTCTACCCTCACATAAGGCTGTCTAAATATAAATGAATAATCTAAACTATATAAAAATTGTGTGCCTATTTACAAAATGTAAATAAATTTTAAAATAATGAAGTTTAAGGGAAAATAAATTATAATTTATATTTTAACACTTTCAAAATTTTTCTTTATTCACTTGTATATCAGGCATGTTATATCAAATATATATCAAAAATCCTGTGTTTAATAATCTTGTTCTATAATTCCAAACATATAAGCAAATATTCTTGGGCCAAATATATGAGTAGAATCATTAAAGTAATTTAAATTAAAAGAATTTCAATAATGCATTATATAATGAGAAGGTTGAGAATATTCTAACATATCCTATAATAAAATACCATAAAATGTCAAATAAAGTTTACTACAATATACAGATTTGGATAGGTGCTCAGAAAATGATACCGATCACATTCATAACCAGAAAAAACAAATGTACCATGGTACCACTTCTAAAATATTTAGTAACATGCATAACAGTATAGTAACATAATAAACAAATGTGCAGGAATGGGAAAATTGAAAAAAAATGTCATAGAACACTACACTGAAATCACGAGTGATCATTTCAAATTTGAAGAGAGAGAATGTAAGAGAAGTCCTTGTAGGAGATTTTAAATGCATTCTTACAAATCACTGTATCAAATCTGTAAATAATGATTCAAGTAAGGAAGTACAGTAAACTATGACAGATCAATTGTGAGAATGAATGTTCATGTGTTTTGGAGATGTTATGAACTTGAAAATTATTTGAAGGAATGGATACAGCTATTTAAACAAAGGTCCTGTGATATACGTGAATAATTTTGGAGCAGAAGCATTTATATGAATTTGAACATTCAACTTTTTCTTATAAAAATGAGGCAAGCTGAAAGCCACATTCCTCAGACTGAAGTCTACTGATTTATTTGCAGAACTCGGCAGTGCATCATATCATCCGCAACCCTTTAGCCCGAGTTCTGCAGTGTGAGCACCCAGGGAGACCAGTCATTGCTCCGTTTCCCTTCCCATCAGGTCTGAAAAGCCCAAAGCATTCATGGATGAAATGGACACACACAGAGGCTCTCCTTGGCATAGTTTAATGTTTCATTTGATGCCCAAAATTATTAGACTTTCATTTCACTCACATTCTTCTCCTATTTGTGCATGACCGCAAAAAAAAAAAAAAAAAAAAAAAAAAAAAAAATCTATTAAATGTCAAAGAAGATCAATGAAAAGAAACTAATATTGCTCAAAATAAAATTTATCTTCCCATAATTCACTGACATTTTTATTCAACTGTACTTTGATTGAAATCTGGGTCACAGTTCAACTTATCTTCTTCAATGCCCAATTTGTACAGATAGCAACTGTTCATCTGCCTTTCCATGAATTAATTTCACAGGTAAAGTTCTGCCTGTCAGTGAAACCAAGGTTTGAACAGCACCTTGACTGCATTAAAAGTTATTATTATTCTATTTTATACTCTGGTTGACTTAGCCTCTGATATGTTCTAAAGTACCACACTAGTTCCTAAAAATAGCTGGATAATTTTTAAATTGTGTTAATATGGCTTAATACAAGGACTTCTATGCACTATGCTGTCTTTCTCTTTACAGCTGATTAACCAGTGAAGAGTTGCAGAAATGATGGACAGAATCTATTTTTTCTTCTTTGTCCCTCTTTTATGAAAGCTCTTTTCCTTTTCATGTCTATTTTGCACTTGTTATTGTTTCATATTTACTCTAAGTAATTGCTAGTGCATTACCATATACCTTACAATGTAGAATCAAAATTTTGTAACAACCTAAAATATTTCCAAACGGCTTTGGGAATATTTTGTCATTTATGAATGAAACTATTGCTTCTGAGTATAAAATATTGTTATGAAATCTGATACATTTGACTTTGTAAAGATGCCAATTAACCTAGACAAATCAGGAAGCATATGACATGGCCTATAATTTCTATGCAGTACATGTTAACTTAGAAATGATGGTGTTGGTGGTAATAGTATTTACACGCTTGTGATAACAGTGCAAATATTGGCAAAACAGTACTGGATGGTTAGTTGGTATTGCTTCCATAGTAAAAGATAAAAATGTTTGGAAAATTATCATATAAACTGCCCTATAGGACATAGTTTCTAGTATCTTTGCTTTCTATATGCTCATTTATATTGCATTTATTTTCAAGTATTTTATATGAATTAAGTAACCATAAGAATAAAGTCATTAATTATGGATGCATAATGCTTACATATGTGACTATAAAACAAAATCTAATTAAAGTAGATTTACATATCATCATTTCTATGATCATCAAATGTATGTATTTTTACATTATCTGAACATGGAAACTACTAAAATATGCTTTTTACATTTTTTTTATAATTTAACTTAACTGAAGAAAATTTCAGATATCATATAATAATTTATTAGACTCCTCTTATGGAAACTATATTAAAATTAGTATGAATGTCTTTATCTATAATGCATATCCATACTTAACTGCTTTTTAAAAAAAGATATGAGAATTGAATTTATTTAAGAATTAAGATTATTTAATTAATTGAGATTAAATATAGAGAATGCTCTTTCAATTATAATTTTATATATCACACCTAACTCCTTAGAAACTAAAATCCAAAATCTGTTTATTGGACACATCATGTTGCTTCCCCAGGTTCAAGTTCCTTTCCCAGGATCCTAAGACCCTTATCATTTTCCCCTATCTCATATTGAATAAGAAAATGTTAATTTGTGTTTTATGTCACTTTGCTTATATCCCCACTAGGGACTTGGTATTGATAGGAATGGCCATTGTAAAGAATCCTCCACAGAAGGAAGACAAAAGAGCCCTTTTCAGTCCTTTGACTAAGATTTCAAGATGAAATGATGTGGAATCCCATTAGGCTATCTTTCCTAAGTGAATGGATAACGGTTTAAGATTGCTCAGATACCATCAATAGATACTCTTTTGTATAATGTCTGCAGCTGACCCAAAGATAAACAGCTCCGAAGCCAAGAAGCCATTGAGTAATACTGTGGATTCCCATGAGTCTTGCACTTTCTTGTATTATTCTGGCTAATGTTAAAAAAGATTAGAGGAATCTTCTTCTATTTGTGTGCACAAAACTATTAAAAGGGCATATGATTACAGAATCAATGTACTAATTCATTTTGTAAATCGTTCTAAGGACAGAGGCATTTTTACCCTAAATCTCTACAAAATTAACAGTGGTAAGGTAGTGTTTTCCTTGTATTACAGAGAATAAATATACCAGAGATGTGGTAGAAAAAGTTGTGTGACTTTTAACATTCCATTATTAAAAACAGGTAGGTTATCAAAAGTGATAAAATAATGGATAATCTATTGATCAGCGTATAAAAGGATGGTTAATTTACTTAGAAGTAGATTATTTGAGTATATAAATATAAATTAAGATTAAGAAAAAGTCACAGGAAATATTCTCAGTGAAACTGCGATATCAAACATCATAAAAAATATTATTCACACTCTATGAGAAATTACAAAATTCAAAGCTTCTCTCAGTTTGAGGGATAGAAACTAGTAAAATTTATTTCATAAATTCATAATAATTTGAAACTCCATTTATTATGAGAAAACTGTGTGGTAGAAAGAATAAGTCGCTTATTATTTAAATACAAAATAAAATGGAATTCTGTTAAGTTTTGTACACAAGGAAACCACAAGGAAAAGTAGAAAATTCATTTCTATTTGGGAAAATATTCTGAATTATATATTCAAAGTAGAACCTGATGAGTTCTGATAATCTAAATACCCTTTAAAAGATACATATAAACACAGAATTTTCACATTGTCATTCTTGATGACTTCTTTTCAATTTTCACAAATCATTGATATGAATTTCATTTGACTGAGCTTTTCTTTGTGACCATTCTCATCCTTCCATTGCTTCCAGGTGGTATATTTTCATTTAGTCTCGCTATTATTATTTTGATTTACATCCTTCACTTTCTTTGATAGTCTAATAGACTATTTCTATTTCATGTGCTTCTCTTGGGCTCTGATGATCTATAGTAATTCTGTAGCCTTTGCTACCTCACCACTATTGAGGTCTGTGTAACGAAATATGCAGTGTTTTCCTTTCTCTGCCTTTACGGTTCTGTCCTAGAGTATAATGTAGGAAGGGGAGATTGATCTATTTATAGTAGGAAATCCATAGAAATCCTATTAATAGCATGCTAATCTATAAACTGGCAACTATCATTAAACATGTGAGAGTAATCTTGATTGCAGGACCCTCTCCTCCCAGCACCCAACAGTTCCCCTCCCTCCCTTCACTTCAGATAAGCAGGGAGCCCACATCCATACTAACCCACCTGGTACATCATGTCTCTGCAGGACTAGGCACATCCTTGCCTGCTCAGAAGAGAGAAAAAAATTCTGCTGAATTGAAAATACTCATGAGGTGAGTTAAGTTGTAATTCTAGGGGAACCGCCATGGAAAATGGAGTAATTAAAGAATATGTGTCCTGTTGGAAACTATTGTCAAACTTCACACACAAAGTGGGGTCTTACTTTATGCCTGTAGTAAAGGAGCTAGTGTCACCCAATCAATAATCTTTGGATGGTAGAGGTACTTAAAGTTCCTCAACCTTACCTTGAATTTTTATAAAGACACAATAAATACATTCTTTCAAAGACTATAAGTGGCTGTTGGCTTCCAGTTTTTAACAATTTCTTGGTGTTTTCAAGAACAGATTCTGACATGTGAACCTTCCCTGACCACAAACACTCCTGTTACATAAAAACCTTCCAGCAGGATTCTTATCGTCAGAACATGGAAAACTAGAACTCTATGAAAGCCTAAGAAAACTGGGAACTTTTCCAAGATCTGAAACACTCACCTCGTCTACTCTACACAAAAGATAGAGCATTATCCGGAACAATTAAACAAAGTATGAAAAGACAGAAATCAATGAGACTAAAACTTTTCCTGTTCACGAGGGCATATTCATATACAGAAAACCCTGATGACTCTGCTAAGATACAGTTAGCATGAAATAATGAGCAGGTAAATTGCGGAACACCAATACATAATATAGACATCAATGTTTTTATGTGGTAAAAATGAGTATATGAAAGTTCAAAAGTTTTATTTATATCAACATATTAAGAATTCAACAAGAAAAAAATGATATGCCTAAAATCATAAAACACTTGCAACTGGAGTGGTTCCCAAAGGATTAACATCCCTTACCCAAGTCTAATGAAAAAAAAAAAAAAAGCCACTAAAATAAATAAATAAATAAATAAATCCTTGAAATCTCCAAAAATGAAGGCGTATTTTAAAAAGAAGAAAGTTTTGGGTCTTCTACCTCCTTTGATCATGTCTTATAAAATCTAAAAAAGGCCTGCAGAGAAAGCTCAGTGGTTACGAACACTGGCTGCTCTCCAGAGGACATAGGTTCGATTGCCTAAATCTTCATGGCAGCTCCCAGCTGTCTGCAAGTCCTGTCTCAAAGGTTTTGATACCCGCTTATGACCTAAATGGAAAGTGAGCATTTATTGCACAGACATACATGTGGGAAAATCACCATTCCATATAAAACAAAAGTAATTATAAGCATATAAAAAAAATCCTGGACTCATAAACAGCAGGCTTAATGACCTATAGATTACCACACAAAAAATGAAGCAGAAATAAACACGATTTTTGTCAATGATCTCAAAACACAGTAGTGTAAGGACAGCATGTGGAATAAACAGTTTTCAGAAAATTAAATATCTACATTCAACACTATGAGTTTGGACATGTTCATATATTTTCCAAACAAAAATGGAGATAATAAACGCAGCAAAGAAGACAAAAAAATTAGACGTTTTAGATATTGTTATTTAAAGTGATTTCTTTGATATGATAAGGTCTGAACTGCAAGCAAGTTAGATGGATAGCATTGTGTTAGAGGAGTTCAGCTTTTCAGAGTAAAGGAAACAAAGGAGCGAGATCAAAGACAACAGATGTAATTCTGGAAAGTATACACACTGAAAATAATCTCATGGGAAGTGATTTTTATTTAATTGGAAAAAAAAAAAGGATAAAATTCCGAAATGTTAAATGAGACTCATGATGCCCTTCCCATCGTTGTACTCCATAAGTCATCAGAGCTTGTTGCCAGATTACTGAAATACTTGGTTGAAATATATTCTAAAGAGACATGAGCTCAGGGGTACTAGTTAGTTCATGTTCTTCTTCCACTTATAGGGTTGAAGACCCCTTCAGCTCCTTGGGTACTTTCTCGAGCTCCTTCCTTGGGAACCCTGTGTTCCATCTAATACCTGACTGTAAACTTCTACCTCTATGTTTGCCAGGCATTGGTATATTCTCCCACGAGACAGCTATATCCGGGCCCTTTCAGCACTATCTTGCTGGTCTCTAGCTGCATATATAGAAGAGGATGGCCTAGTTGGCCATCATTGGGAAGAGAGGCCCCTTGGTCATGCAGACTTTATATGCCCCAGTACAGGGGAACGCCAGGGCCAAGATGTGGGAGCGGGTGGGTAGGGGAGCAGGGCTGGGAGCGGGGAGGGTATGGGGAACTCTCTGGATAACAATTGAAATGTAAATGAAGAAATTATCTAATAAATGTGGGAAAAAAATAAATACATAAATAAATAATCTATCTATCAAAAAAAAAAAAAAAAAGAGATAAACAATCACCATGGTGGGAAACTCTTTACACTCAAGTAACAGGTGCAAACACTTGGGAGATTAACATGGACGTCTTGCTCCTGACATTTAGATTCATGAGATTTAGTATTTCACTTCCTAATGTATCTGCATCATAATATATGGGTAAACTAATTCAACATGATGCTTGGGAAGTCACTGTAAAAACACTAAAATATTGCCCACAACAGCCTCTGATCTCTGGGCAGTGTGCTGAAGGAGCTTTAAGAAATCCTTGATCAGCTAATCAGAACCCCCAGAGCTTATGTCTCCAGCTGTATATGTATTAGAAGATGGCCTAGTTGGCCATTATTCGGGAAGAAAGGCCCTTGGTCTAGCAATGTTTATAGGCCCCAGTACAGGGGAATGCCAGGGCCAAGTAGCGGGAGAGGGAGGGTAGGGGAGCAGGGCGGTGGGGGGGGGAGATATAGGGGACTTTTGGATAACACTTGAAATGTAAATGAAGAAACTCTCTAATAATAAAAAAAAAAAAAAAGAAAGAAAGAAGTCCGTGTTCAGGCACATTGACCATGAGAACACATGTGTGCCTTATGCTCCTGTCTTGTCAGCAGGGTGATCTTCAGCGGTAGCTTTTACGGGTTTTGGCTTAGTTAGTATCCGAATAGTAAGGCTGATTCCTACAGAAGCAATAATATCTGTATGATCAGATAAAAAGTATCAATATTAGGTAAAGCATTCCCTAGAAATAGATAAAATATGAGATGGTCCTCGGTATTATCATATAGTACTAATTGCTATTACCTGCTGTTATCATGTTTAAATCATATCAGATTTTATTATACATTTGCAGATTGTTTGTGGGGATTTCTGGGTATGTCCTATGAAACATTAGGACAATAAAATTATATTGTTTTTTATAAGCACCATAAAGAAGAACAATGTTTTGTCCCTCCCCCTTAAGTATACAGCTTGTTGAAAATATTAGTAAAACTGTGAATTTCAATGAAGAATACATATAACAAATTTTTCATCTAGTCTACAGCTTCTTAAACATCTGTGAAGCATAGGGCTTTCCCCCTAAGACATTTTTATGTAATACTCACACATATAACCAAAAATGTATAGATAACAAATTATACATAATATATATTTAAAGTAATTGCTTGGTATTCCTTCAATTTAAAGGAAATTGTATCTTAAGAACATCCATACATTTGTTCATTTTTACATAATGAGTTTAATATTGGCTGAACACTTGACCCTGAAGGGCATAGCATATTTTCCCCATATGTCAGGATTGTTCAGTTTTTAAATTTTATAATCAAGGATGTTAAGGATGTCTTCTTTCTTTGTGGCATGGTATCTAGTCGTGGAAGGTCAGTTAGGGACATTTCAGAATCTGGTGTGAATTCCTTCATAATCCCAAGGCACACTTCATACCAGGGCGTTTGATTAAACTCAGGTTGCCAATTCAAACAGAAAACTTTAAATTAAAGTGCCTAACACTATCCAACTTAATAAAATACTAATATGATAATTAAGAGCAGAAGAATAGTGATGGGAAAATATTGTTAGTATAATTAAAATGATGCGTTTTTAATAAGGACAGACCAGCATATGTATAGTGAAAGCATTGAAGTCCATACCACACTAGCCTGAACTTGAGGCCATTTTATTTTCAGCAAATACTCACTGAAATTGTGTAGCAGGAAGGCATGTGTGCGACAAAGTATGCATGCTATCAAATCAGAACCTAGGCTACAAGGAAGTTACACAAAACCATGCTTGAGTGCTTCCAGGTATATCCTGTTTCGTTACATGTTTGACTTTGGATTAATGTCTAGTCAAAGTGTGATAAGAAAGGTTTTACTACTGATAACATTTCACCACTCCCACATCCAGGTACTTGATATCATACGCATAAGTTACTCTCAGTTTAAAACCTGGGACCACCTTAGGTATATATATATATATATATATATATATATATATATATATATATATATACACAAAATTCATTTAAATGGCTTTTCTACTCTTTTGTATTTGGTACAAGAAACCATTTTTAAAAACTTGTAAACGTTTGAATGATATTTAATGCAAAAATATTTGAGAGTTAATACCTAAACTCTATGGCTAAAAAACCATTAAACCATAGAAATATATCCCTCCAATATCCTGAATATTGCAGTTAGGGTGATGAAGAGATGGAGAGTGAACGAGCAAGAGAGTTAAAGAGGAAGGGAGGACAAGAGGAGGAGATCTTATGACCTTTACTTTGTTTTAAAATGCACTCTATCCATTGACTAACTAGTGGAAGGTTGGGAATTGGTGCTGACCCCAGTGGGCACTAAAAGAAGTCAAACATCTCAGCCTCCAGCGTATGTCTTGAATACTAAATTAAAGACATTCAGCTTTCATTAAAAGAAGAGGCAGTGGAGATGGTTACTGAGATACAATGACAACTATGGTAAGAGAATGATTACTCAGCAAGGTCAACTTGTACTTAGCGGTCCCACCTTCTGTCTTTCTCCTTCCTCCATTGCAAGGAGCTTAGCGTCTGTAGATTTGCTTCAGAGATATATTGAAACTTGCAAAATATGCATATGCCATTCAGGATCTCCAAGAATAAATGAGGCTTCTTTGTATCTGTAACATAGATTGTGGTTTTTTTTTTTTTCTCTAAGTTTTTATATAGCAGTGGCAAACTGGGTAAAGGAAATGAAAGACTGTGTAATAAAAAGAAATTTAAAGATTTACTCTGTGGTCTGCCACTTGTATTTCTTGAAAGTCAAAATAATCTGAGTTATGTTTTTATTCTCAAAATAATACAAACAACTATAAGTGTATTCAAGGATGGGTATCTTATTTTTCTCCTTGAAATAATAAGCATACATTTCCTAACCGTGGAGGAATAAAGATTTTAAGCAATTATAGAAACTTGAGGAATTACTTAAAACTGATGAGAAAATTTAGCCATGTTTTAAAATTCCATGCCTAACCTAAAAAGAAAATAACAAGAATTACAATTCTGAAGTTAAAAATGTTTTAGATTTGGATAGTTTATCATTTTATAAAAATTAAAGTAGTTTATATTGAATAATAATTTTAAACATGACTGTATGACAACTATGTTTATATACCTAGAATCTTCTGTGAGATTCTGTAACATGTGAAGAAATAAGCTTGAAACTGTGAGCTAGATTCATTCCCACTATTACCTACTTTCCTTCAGAATTTATAATCTAAGAAGATTAAAGAGGAAACTATTCAGATTATTTTTTTGAATAAAATAAAATACTGGCAGAATCTATTCGGTGTTTGCTGCTTAAAATGTGGGTTGAAGTTTATATGTGGAAACATGGCTCCAGGCACCTCTCCACCATTGATGGAATTAGTAAGTCAGCCCACCATTATGACTTGCGGGAACCATAAAAACCATCTATCAGAGATGGCAGGCAATGAAGGAAGAATTGTATGTAATGTCAGGTGACTGAGGATAGAGAGAAGATGAATGGTAATGACACTTTGAGGAGACATTTGCAGGTAAGAGAAGGATTATTTAAAATGATGGAACAAGTAAAAATATACAAATCATCCACTTCAATTTACTTTCCTTGATTGGAATAGAAAGTATTTATATCTTAAAGATAATGTTTAGATCAAACTTGACAACTTGAATAATGAATATCATGTACCATAATTCTTGCTGACTCGGCAGAGGACCCATATGTCAATGACGGAATGACCACGCAGTGAGAATTATTTTTCCCAAGAGTCTAGTGTCTCTGACAGTATTGAAGATGTGGTTAATTATTTCTTGATAGTAATTGTGCCAATATTCCTATGATTCGATATTTCTATAATTTTTGTAAAAATAGAGTCATGTAATGCTTTTTAGATATTCCTCAAATCTTTACTTCCATGAGAAAATACCCCAATTTCAATCTCCATGCACTTATTCTGTAGCTGAGTATAATGGTCTACCATTAATAAGACATGTGCATTTACTATATTTTCAGTTTCCTAGTTTATACAATGTTTTTAATTAAGGTGACATAATTAAGTGCTAATTTTAATATGGACCAATCTCAATATGATATAAAGACTGGAAAGAAAAGAACTGAAACATTTGAACATCTTACTCGAAGCACACAAATTACCCAAATTATTACTATATGTTGATAGCTGAAATATGTGTGGATAATTACAAAATATAACATTTAAAAATTTTATTGATGTTTTTATGACATTTTAAAACATTTTCTGGTTCCACAATTCTCAGAATCTAATCATAGATAAACTGACCTGGCCATATAACTATTAACTTAATTACAGGAAATTTTTAATAAGGAAGTATAATAGTATGAGGAAACTGGCCTCCAGAATGTAAATTTAATGCCATAAAATTTAAATTAAACAAAAAAAGATAAAAGTCTACTTATGTAGGAAATTGTTTAGTGATAACCACTGAGATAAATGGCCTGGTAGTTTCCAGTGGTCAAGCACATTTCCTTGAATTAAAATAGAATTTTTAAAATATGTATTTAAACCCCTATTGCTTCAAAGAACAGCTGTGCTTTGAAACAGATAGTAAGAAAGAAGTATGATTTTGAGGTTCATATACCTTATATAAAACACATTCCAGTAGTTTTATTGAATGATAAAGAGTAGTAGTAGTTTAAGATTCATGCTATTTGACATAGAAGAAAAAATTAACACTTCTGTCTATAGGTAGAGGATCCATGGTACTATGGTCATAAAATATGGTCATTGATTTTCATATTAATGTCTAGGAAGGGATATCTACAATGGAAGAAGCACTACCCACCAAATAGGATGTACAGCTGATAACAAATAGCTCTCTTACTCACCAGCCAACACTGTGTGGCACAACTGGAAGAAAGGCACTCTGGTGGTAAGGATAACAGCTAGGTTTAGCCCAACAACATCAGCATATTGTTCAAATATGATCTGATGTATTGCTGACAAAACATTTGTTTCTCAATATGAAATTCTATCCTAAAGACACCACATGGCTACTAAGTAGGAACCGAAGACACTCTCACATGAGTATTTCATCTGATACAGGGTTATCTTTTTCTTGTTGGGTATCAGAAAAGTCACTTGAGCTTGACAAACATTTGATTCACCAGCCTAGATCCCCACATTATATTGTGCAGGCCAGGAATTCACTTCATAGCAATGCAATGCAGAAGTAGGCTCCAAAATATTTTAAAAGATTTTTATAATAAAATTTTGATGGGTTTTAAGTGAGATCACATAATACATCTTAAGTTGCACAGCATGCAGAAGTCATCATTGATATGTTGGCTCAAAATTATGCTTTAGAGTATAGAATAACACATTCCCAGAAATACTGTACATTTAGCATCAGAGACATTTATAAAATACCATGTCTCTGAAGCACAGAATTCATGAGTAAGGAAACTTGTACATAGACACAATAGAGGCTCCAGTATTAGACAATAATGTGATGACTCTTATTGCAAATGATTCTTCTTCCCATAAACCATAGCTCTGGAATATAAATGTTATGGTCTCCAAAAATGAAACAATTGAACCAATGAGTGTTCCATTCCATTACAGTCCATGTCTTTCTCTGAGAAACTTTGGCTTGATTCTGGTAAGGATAGATTGCTATCAAAATCAGAAGAAGCTATGATACATACAGTGAGTGAAAACTATGTTTAGTGACTAAGTAACAAATTGAGTGTCTATATAAACTCTAATGCCCACAAGGACAGCCTCACATGGGAAGAAAAAAAAATAATACAACTTGGGTAATAGAATGTTCTAGAAGGGCTTATGTAATGCCATCAATTCATTACCAAGACTAGCTGAGGTAATAGCTAACCATGTAAGTTATGTGAAATAAACAAAGAAACAACAACAAAACAAACAAACAAACAAACAAACAAATCCCAAACCAAAAACCTAATAAGGACTATCAGCAGTGGACCCAAGACAAGATTCCCCACTGGCCCTATCTATCTGTATAACTTCATATTCTAATCTCTCTCCAGAAATTAGAGAGACTAGAAATTGTCATGGACCTACTATAAGATTTGGGTTAACAAGTGAGTTCCCTAAGGGACAGAATTTGCTCACTCTCTGCTTATACCCACTCTCACCATCATGAGGTTAGATGAACTTTTAGTAATGCTTTCATAGAGTGCTTCTCGGTGACTCAGGTTCATCTTGAACACTGTTAATATCACATAGGGATTCATTCTGTGCTGGATCACATCTATATTTCACATTAAATCATATGCTCCTCTTCATTCTCTCCCACAGGTATTAATATCCAAGCAAGTTTGGTAAGCCTCTCATAGGTGGATTCTGACACAATCCTATTCCATATACTATTGTGCTATGTCCTGTTTCCTCAATCACAGAGATCATAATCAATTACAGTGTTTTCTTACAACTGTTCTGCAAGAGTGCTGCCTAGTTGAGTATACAGATATACCTTACTTTTAGATTTTCATCCTTACATTTTAAGTTACTACTTTTTCCTTCATATTTTCCTGATATTTTTTCATGTTTGTTTAACATGTCTGTTTCCTGGTGTCTTCTCCCATCTGTTCCTGTCTTTTTTTAAATTTTATTTCTGTATTTTACATTGTTAGAGAAACAGGTGCAGGTACAGAGATTGTACAGTACCATAAAAGGCTCTACCGCCAAATTGCTTGTGTACTTCTTTTACATACATAAAATTTCGAGTCCCAAAATGATGTGCCTTCCACAACGTATTGTATATATTGAAATTTCATGTATTGTCAAATAACTTGGAGGATGGCAGCTGGTTCACCACACAAAATGAAGCAAACACTCTCATTAAGATACAATGTGGAATGATGTTTTACTGCCTGTTTCATTATACATTTTTATATTGTTTTCTTGTTCTTTCCATGCCTATGATAATCTCCTTCAATGAATATCTTAAAAACTCCAGTGACACCTCTTCAGTTTAAAATGCAAAGCACGGTGCTGTTTTTTACAGGTTTTCTGTGATAATACCTTGAATGAGTCACTCAGCCTGATAGTGGCCTCCTAAATTACTGTGAAATAACCGTGGATGCTATTACACACACTTACAGAGGTGATTTAAATTCTCTGGAACTCTGCTGCACTTTGAATGAGAATAAGCAGCCTTTGAAAAATTCAACTGCACACTGGAAAATAGACTATCAAAGGAAGCTGCAGAATGATCCTGAGCCCACTCATCAGGAAGGATATGCCAACTGAAACTCCCAGAATGTTTCAATGCCTTGACAGTGTTCTGCACTCCAGGTAATTTGAGGACCTTACAAATGCCTTCTAATTAAGGATTCTGAGGATTTTATATCATGAAACCGGCATTCTCTTAGTGCAAGTCTCCTTCTAATGAATTCAAACCAGAAGAAAGGGAAATACTAGTCATATTTTAATTAGTGCTATCCAGAGTTTCTCCCAGGGAGTCCCTGTCTTGTCAGGAAGTGGACTTCTCATAAAACTCAGGTCATTTCCTCCAGGTAGCACAAGAATTACAGAATCAAAATCTTACCGTCTAAAAGAGACTTTGAAAATAATCATTTTGGTTTTCTTGTTGGCTGTTCCCATCCCCTCCTATGCTAACGAGCCTTTCCCTTCCCACCAGTAGCATTTGGTCAGCCTACAGGTCTGCTGTTAAACAATGGAGAGGAATAAGAAGGGAGGGAGGAAGCTGAGCCTATGAGATGCCAAGCAGGAAGGTATATGTGTCTTTGTAAGACTGTCACTGAGATCCCATAGGGAAAATCAGAAAGAACATGCAATCCAAGAAAGAACATGCAATCCAAGAAAATAACAAGGTGTTTTGGCAGAGCTGCAAGATAAGACAAAGAAGTCATCCTGGCACATAAAGCAGTATTTATCCTTGCTTAAAACAAACAAACAAACAAACAAACAAACAACAAAATCAAAACCAACAAAATCAAATGTGAATTAGACATTAGGACTCAGAAGGGGAAAGTAATGAATACAAATGTTCACCTATAAAGCTTTTTCTTAAACTAATGTGTGCATATAAATTTTTCTTCATACTCTTGCTAAGTCTTTCAGAATTTCTAGCTCCATATAGTTGTTGTTGTTACTACAGGTTTTTATAATATACCAGCAATAGCATACTCTAGTATTTTTTTTTGCCACGTTGGAAAAAAGAAAATGCCCTAATATATCAACAATAATATTGTGCAGAAATGCACATGTAAGTGCAGTGGCAGAGAGAGAATAACCAAATTAGTATGTGGATGACATTCTCATCAGAAGGCAGACCTTTAATTCTTTTCTGACACAAATTAAGAATTTCCCATCTATAAAAACAAAAGGCAATGTTTTTAAGTAACTGACCATTATTATCATTTATCTCACCAACCAGTGATCAATACCTCAAACTAAATGTTTTAGACAGTATCATTAATAATTTGTTATACTTAAATAATCAAGAGCTTTTGGTGATTCACAAGAACAAATATTTTTAAGCAGTAAATTTTGGTTTGCAATAAGGGCATGGAATATAAGATGAACTTTCACTATTTTATTTGCATAATTAATTCATCTGTTAGCTGGGAAATTTCCAAGGACCCATGATAACATCTTAATCATTCTTTCCCTCCTTTTCTTCTTTGCTCCTTTACTTTGTTTCTAATAAAATGACCTGAATCTCACTAATTAGAATAGACTACCCAACAAATGGAATACCAGCTTATTTCCAATTTATATTGGTAAATTTGATCTCTCACAAGTAGTAGGTAGTTAATTGGTACTCATTAAATTGTGCCCATTTCTGTAAGATCAAGAATTAATAAATGGGACCTCATAAAGATGCAAAGCTTCTGTAAGGCAAAAGATACTGTCAATAAGACAAAAAGGGGACCAACAGATTGGGAAAGAATCTTTACAAGTCCTAAATCAGATAGGGGACTAATATCCAATATATCTATCTATCTATCTATCTATCTATCTATCTATCTATCTATCTATATATATATATATATATAACTCAAGAAGGTAGACACCAGAAAATCAAACAATCCCATGAAAAATGGGGCACAGAGCTAAACAAAGAATTCTCAACTGAGGAATACCGAATGGCTGAGAAGCACCTGAAAAAATGTTCAACATCCTTAATTATCAGGGAAATGCAAATCAAAACGACCCTGAGATTCCACCTCACACCAGTCAGAATGGCTAAGATCAAAAATTCAGGTGACTGCAGATGGTGGCATGGATGTGCAGAAAGAGGAATACTACTCCATTGTTGATGGGATTGCAAGCTAGTACAACCACTCTGGAAATCAGTCTGGCCAGGGCCATGATGTGGGAGTGGATGGGTAGGGGAGCAGGGTGGGGGATGGGGAGGGTATAGGGGAATTTCAGGACAGCATTTGAAATGTAAATGAATAAAATATTTAATAAATATTGGAAAAAAAAAGAATGAGTGTGAAGAAAAAATTTGTGCTCATTTCATGTATGTGAACACCTACCCTGTTACTACCACTGTTTTAACTCTAAGTAACACACGTATTATATGTGATACAGATTCCTCAAGTCTCCAAGAGTATAGTCTGAGTTTTAGATGATGATCTTTCCTCTTTGACTCTTCCCTGCAGTTCATAAACATCTCACACACCTAATATATGCCATGAGGTGAGAAGGAATGGTCTGCTATGACCTACTCAACAAGGTCTAAAAATGGAGAGGTCAAATGGCGTTGGAACTACAACCTCCCACCCTGTGAGTAATAATAAATCTATTCCTGGTTTGAATCAAGTGCATTAGAGTAGCACAAAACTTTCTCAGAAAGCTTCACCTGACTTGCTCTTGGAAGAAGAGAGGCTGTTTTTTAGTAAAAGCCCTGCCTCCCAAGGGAGTTTTGACTATCTTGAACATTATAGAAAATATGCCTGGAGGAAGATCGTTATACAATTTTTAATGGCATGTAATAAAAAGGAAAGTTGTAAACTAAACAACTGTATGCATTGAATTTGGTTTTATGTTTGCAGAAATTCTTACCATGGCTTAATAGCAAATGATGAATTTGAACATTTATCTTCATATCCTTTATATTGTAACATTTTTGTAGAGAACACTATGAGTATGTGTTAAAATATAATTACTAAAACCATCCCAATGGATGCTGTTTAATCAAAACATATTTTATATATTTTAAATTATAGATGCTTCTAGGAAAGCCATATGCTTCTAGGAAGCCATCATAAAATCACAGCCTTCACAAAATACAAATGTAATTTCATATACATCTATAGACTCTACCAATTTAATTTTCCTGATGGCATTTTTTATTTTTAATTAATTGACAATATATTAATAATAAATCTTTCCTGTTTTGTATCAAGAGTGTATTATAGTGGGACAAAGCTCACTTAGAAAGTTTCACATGATTTGCTGGTCAAATGTTTAATGATATGGTTTTGTCACAAGTTAAATTTTAATCGTTTTTGATAATCCTTAGAATTCCTTGATAAGGATTTTTTTGGGAAATAGGAAGAATAATATGGGAGGGTCTTAGTCTTCTATTTCTGTTAAGAGAAAGTTTTACAAAGAGGATATGGTCTGGGGTTGTGGTCCAGTTCATTAACAAACAACTATATGTATGCACATGTAATACATGTCAAGAACACATATAATGTGATGGCTTATATATGCTTGGCCTAGGGAGTGGCACTATTAGAAGCTGTGGCAATGGTTGTGTAGGTATGTCACTGTTGGTGACACACCTAAACCCACATGTATAGGTGGCTTTAAGACCCTCACCCTAGCTGCCTGGAAGCCAGTATTCTGCTAGCAGCCTTCAAACAAAGATGTAGAACTCTCAGCTCCTCCTGCACCATGACTGCCTGGATGTTCCCAAGTTTCTGCCTTGATGATAATAGACTGAACCTCTGAACCTGTAAATGTCCTTGTAAGAGTTGCCTTGGTCAAGGTATCTTTCGCAGCAATTTTATATATATATATATATATATATATATATATATATATATATATATATATCTTTAATGTTGAAAACTATTGTGATGCATTATAATTGGATGGTGCATTATTTATGGATTTAAAGTATTTGTGTAAAAAAAACAATTTGGTCTTGATTCAATTGAATAAGACGTTATCAGGCACTGTGGTTTTAATTTAAAGCATAATTGTTCAAGGTATCTTAATACCATTTTAAATACATAAAATACTTATTTTTATATAGTGAATTGTGTGGATGGATTTATGTATATTAAACCATCCCTGCATCTCTGGGATGAAGCTTACTTGGCCATGATGAATGATCATTTTGATATGTTCTTGGATTCGGTTTGTGAGGATTTTATTAAGTATTTTTGCATCAATATTCATGAGGGAAATTGGTCTGAAGTTCTCTTTCTTTCTTGGATCTTTGTGTGGTTTAGGTATCAGAGTAATTGTGGCTTCATAGAATGAATTGGATAGAGTGATTTTCTGTTTCTATTTTGTGGAATAGTTTGGGGAGATTTGGGATTAGGTTTTCTTTGAAGGTCTGCACTAAACCTATCTGGTCCTGGACTTTTTTGGGTTGGGGGACTATTGATGATTGTTTCTATTTCTTTATGGGAAATGGGACTGTATAGATTGTTAGTTCGATCCTGATTTAACTTTGGTACCTGGTATCTGTCTAGGAAGTTGTCCATTTCATCCAGGTTTTCCAGTTTTGTGGAGTATTGTCCTTTGTAGTAGGATCTGATGATGTTTTAGATTTCCTCAGGATCTGTTGTTATGTCTTTTTCATTTCTGATTTTGTTAATTAGAATACTGTCCCTCTGCCCTCTAGTTATTCTGGATAAGGGTTTATCTATCTTGTTGATTTTCTCAAAGAACCAGCTCCTGGTTTGGTTGATTCTTTGAATAGTTCCTTTTGTTTCTACTTGGTTGATTTCAGCCCTGATTTTGACTATTTCCTGTTGTCTACTCCTCTTGGGTGAATTTGCTTCCTTTAGTTCTAAAGCTTCTAGGTGTGCTGTCAGGCTGCTAGTGAAAGCTCTATCTAGTTTCTTTTTGGAGGCACTCAGGGCCATAAGTTTCCTTCTTAGGAATGCTTTCATTGTGTGCCATAAGTTTGGGTATGTAGTGGCTTCATTTTCATTAAATGCTAAAAAGTCTTTGATTTCTTTCTTTATTACTTCCTTGACCAAGTTATCATTGAGTGTTGTTCAGTTTCCACGTGTATACTGGCTTTCTATTATTTATGCTGTTATTGAAGATCAGCCTTAGTCCATGGTGATCTGATAGGATGCATTTTTGTGTCTGTTGAAGCCTATTTTGTGACTGATTATATGGTCAATTTTGGAGGAGGTACAATGTGGTGCTGAGAAGAAGCTATATCCTTTTGTTTTAGGATAAAATGTTCTGTATATATCTATTAGATCCATTTGTTTGATAATTTCTGTTAG
Source organism: Mus minutoides (assembly GCA_902729485.2). Classification (NCBI taxonomy): domain Eukaryota; kingdom Metazoa; phylum Chordata; class Mammalia; order Rodentia; family Muridae; genus Mus; species Mus minutoides. Next base: position 176,767 of record LR750664.1, read on the forward strand.
TGTCCATATGTCTCTGTTTAGTTTCTGTTTTCAAGATCTCTCCAATGGTGAGAGTTGGGTGTTGAAGTCTCCTACTTTTATTGTGTGAGGTGTAATGTATGCTTTAAGCTTTACTAAAGTTTCTTTAATGAATGTGGCTGCTCTTGTATTTGGAGCATAGATATTCAGAATTGAGAGTTCATGTTGGTAGATTTTATCTTTGATGAGTATGAAGTGCCCCTCCTTGTCTTTTTTGATAACTTTGGGTTTGAAGTCAATTTTATTCGTTATTACAATGGCTACTCCAGCTTGTTTCTTCAGATCATTTGCTTGAAAATTTGTTTTCCAGCCTTTCACTTTGAGATAGTTTCTGTCTTTTTACCTGAGGTGGGTTTCCTGTAAGCAGCAAAATGTTGGGTCCTGTTTGTGTATCCAGTCTATCAGTCTATATCTTTTGGGGGGGGGAATTGAGTCCATTGTTGTTAAGAGAAATTAAAGAAAATTAATTGTGGCTTCCTGTTATTTTTGTTGTTAAAGTTGGGATACTGTTCTTGAGGCTGTCTTCTTTTAGTTTTGTTGAAGGATTACTTTCTTGCTTTTTCTAGGGTGTAGTTTTCGTCCTTGTGTTGGTGTTTTTCCATAATTATCCTTTGAAGGGTTGGATTTGTGGAAAGATACTGTGTGAATTTGGTTTTGTAATGGAATACTTTGGTTTCTCCATCAATGGTAATTGGAGTTTTGCTGGATATAGCAGCCTGGGCTAGCATTTGTGTTCTCTTAGGGTCTGTATAACATCTGTCAAGGATCTTCTGCAAATCAAAACAAACTTGATATTCCACCTCACTTCAGTCAGAATGGCTAAGATCAAAAATTCAGATTACAGCAGATGTTTGTGAGGATGTGGAGAAAGAGGAACACTACTCCATTGCTGGTGGGATTGCAAGCTGGTACAACCACTCTGGAAATCAGTCTGAAGGTTCCTCAGAAAATTGGACATAATACTACCGTAAGATCCAGCAATACCTCTCCTGGTGATATACCCAGAAGATGTTAAAACTGGTAATAAGAACACAGGCTCCACTATGTTCATAGCAACCCTATTTATAATAGTCAGAAGATGGAAAGAACCCAGATGTCCCTCAACAGAGGAATGGATATGAAAAATGTGGTACATTTACACCATGTAGTACTACTCAGCTATTAAAAACAATGAATTTATGAAATTCATGGGCAAATGGATGTATCTGGAGGATATCATCCTTAGTGAGGTAACCCAGTCACATAAGAAGTCACTTGATATGCACTCACAGATAAGTGGATATTAGACAAGAAACTTAGAATACTCAAGATACAATTTGCAAAACATAAGAAAACCAAGAAGAATGAAGAGCAAAGTGTGGATACTTCATTCCTCCTTAGAATAGAAAACAAAACACTCATGAAAGGAGTTACAGAGACAAAGTTTGGAGCTAAGATGAAAGGATGGACCATTCAGAGACTACCCCACCCAGGATCCATCCCATAATCAGCCACTAAACCCAGACACTATTGCATATGCCAGCAAGATTTTGCTGAAAGTACCCTGATATAGCTATCTCAAGTGAGGCTATGCCTGTGCCTGGCAAATACAGAAGCAGATGCTCATAGTCATATATTGGATGAAACACAGGGCCCCCCGTGGAGGAGCTAGAGAGAAAGTACCCAAATAGCTGAAGGGGTCTGCAGCCCTATAGGTAGAACAACAATATGAACTACCAGTACCCCCCGGAGCACGTGTCTTTAGCTGCATATGTAGCAGATGATGGCCTAGTCAACTATCATTGGGAAGAAAGGCCCCTTGGTCTTCCAAACGTTATATGCCCCAGTTCAGGGGAACACCAGGGCCAAGAAGTGGGAGTGGGCAGGTAGGGGAGCAGGGTGGGTTGTGGGATAATAGGGAACTTTAGGGATAACATGTGAAACATAACTAAAGAAAATATCTAATAAAAAGTAAATAAAACTTATTTTAAAATATTTACTGAAACTTAAGTTAAATGTGTGTTTTATTTCAGTAAATTTCCACATAATCCTAGACAGTACCTGATGATATAAATACAAGTTCATGGGAAGCTATCAAAGAATTAGCATTTAAATAATACTAAATCTATCACTGACTTTATGCCATATTTTAAAACCTTTAGAACCTCTCTGTTTGATTTGTTTCCTCATTCACTGCATTAAAATGGTATTGCAAGAATATATTCTAATATTTGTGATGCGTGTGTGTGTGTGTGTGTGTGTGCGTGCGTGCGTGTGCATATATGGGGCATTTGTGCATGTGTGAGCATTTATCTGGAGTCCAGAGGTCAGTTCTAAGTACCATTCTTCAGTGCTGTTATAGTTAGAGACTTCATTGACCTGGTATAAACAACCACTTCACACTGCGATTCAGCTAGTCCCAGCAAACTGCCATTCTCCTTTTCCTCAGTGCTGGCATTTCAAGCATGTGTGACTAATATTTTTAACCCCCAGAGCTTGTGTCTCTAGCTGCATATGCAGCAGAAGATGGCCTAGTCAGCCATCATTGGGAAGAGAGGCCCCTTGGTCTTGCAAACTTTAGATGTCCCAGTATAGGGGAACATGAGGACCAAGAAGTAAGAGTGGGTGGTTAGGGGGGCAGGGTGGGGGGAGGGTATAGGGGACTTTTGGGATATCATTTGAAATGTAAATGAAGGAAATATCTAATAAAATTGACCTTTAAACAATGGGTCTGGACATTGAACTAATCTCTTAAACTCATGTAAAAAATATTTCAACAAGTGTGACATCGTCCCAGCTCTCTAATTTTCTGAAAGGCATCAATTATTTTATGTTTAATAATACTCTTCTCTGTCAAACTTTATGAAATTAATACTCTGGAACTTATACTTTAAAACACATAAAGAAAAAAATATGATTTAGGAATTTAGACACAGGTATTCAATTCCTGTTGCCTTTGATTTTAAATGGGAGTTGTCACATTCTCAGTGAGCAAAGTAACTGTGGACATCTTTAGTGGACAAAAGAAAACCAGAATGGGCAAGATATAATATTAAACACTTATAATATGCCCTCTTCACATCCTGATAGTTTGGATTTAAAATGTATAGAAAACTTATTTTCCATTTCTGTAGCTTTTCCTGTAAAGCAATTTTAAATAGACTCTGTATATATACAAAGCAGACTAGTGGTAGAAATTAAATGCCATGGTGCATTAGATTCCATTTGGGTAACATTGCCTTTTCTTTAACAGTGTTCTATCTCCATACTGGCTGTTAAATGTTCTGTATGTTGCTTACATCATGAATTTCCTAATTTAAACTGTTTGTTGACTTTATTAGATAGAAATTCCTATTTGTAGAAAAATGTATTGAGATGAGGAATTGCATTTAATTATTCCATGCAGTCACTAAAACATAGCAATCAAAAAAAAAAAAAATCCAGTAAGTTACAGGACACTATGAAATTTTCTAAGAAGGTATGGTGCTTTGTGCTTTACATCTGTAACCCCACCACTATCTGTGTGTATTTTTCCATAATCATACTGTGGAATTACCCCTACAGAAGAGATTATGGTTATCTCTGAAGAAATAAATTGTCAATTCCAAAGCCCACTACAAGATATGGGAGTGTGATCTTCGCTCCACCTTCTGTTAGTCAGAGGTGTTCTGGAGTGCCCTAAAATAGCACAGCCTATCAGTCTTGCTCTGGTCACCCACTAGAACTTTATTGTAAAGTCCTATTGCTGAAGATGGTACACAAATTAATCACAGAACATGGAGATATCAAGTTGGTAGTGATCAGGAAGAGTCCTTTCTGCTGGGTAGCTCCCATAGCAGTGAAAGATGCTATGTTAATTGGCCGAAGTGAGGCCAATCATATGGTTGTGATGCACATGATCTGTAATAAGGACTTGTATAGAAAAACATGCTTATAGGAATGGCAGTGACATGACCATTTTTTTTATCAGATTTACGGTCCACTCCATAAAAGGAAAGACATGCTTGATACAGCAAATCTATCCAAAATTTAAGTTGGAGAGTAAGTTTAATTCCCTACATTAAACTGTGACTATCATTTTGCTAAACATATATAGTATCAAAATACCCTCTAAACTCTTACATAGTAAATGTGTGGTTGTATTACTGCTCTCCATTCTCAACAGAGATGTTTATTTATGTGATAGGTGATAGTCATACAGGTGGCCAAACTGTAGCGAGTAACTGACTGAGAAATGCTCGGTCATAAATGGGATATGTATAGCACACTCCTTCCACACGGCTGAGGGACCACTGTGTAAAGAAGGATAGGAAGATTGTAAGGAAGAAATAAGGGAGGACAATAGCAAAGAAGAATCCAGGACCCAAGCACTCGTGAACTCCCAACAGAATTGGTTATGAATGCAAGACTAGTCCAGGCAACACTATCAGAGATTTGTAAGAGGATCATGAATACCCACTAACGACTGAGATCTGTGGTCATGTGCTAGCTTCTGGAAGACAAAGCATCAGTTTTCTCTAAGTTTGTGGTTGCTCATTGGTCCAATATACTCCGTATCTGCATTCAGGACTCTACATCCTGAAGTATATGAATAGTACACATTTGAATTAATAAACTATTAAAAATTTTAAACCAAGTTGGAGAGTCTGGTAGAAAGTAAAAACAGAAGTTTGTGGTAAATATTATCAAAGTACATTGTAAATTTTTCAAAGAATCAATGAAAATATATTAAATAAAGGAGTAAAACAATGAATCTATTGTATATCTTTATATTCTAAGAGGTATTTTAAAAATTTTTGCCTTAGTTCGAACAGTAAATTATGAAGAAGGAAATCAAATTTCAAGGTGTCATTTAGAACAATGATACTTGGAAATTATGTTCTTGGTAATGGTAAAATTTCACATTGTTACCAATAGGGTTTTTTCAAGTATATAAGGAATATATTCATGAAACATGATTCAATTATTCATATCCAGGTGTCTTAAAATTAGTCACTTATTCAATTCAAGAAAATTTCAAAAGGGGTTGTCTTTTATGCCCCTCATAAGAACATAAATTAGATTTAAACCTCCAGAAATAAATGAAGGAAATAGAACTCTATTTAGGGATCTGTTATAAATGAACAGGCAGCCATCAAATCTTAAACATAAATATATACATATTTACATAAATGTATATATAGCAGCTTTGAACATTCATTTAACCATCTTTCCAGTAGCCTGTCAACACAAAATCAGCCACTGAAAGCAATTATATTGCTTCACCATCTTAAATAAATAATCAGCGTAAGTTAACAAATTTCTTTGCATTGATGATCAAGCCGTTTTCATAAATCGGGCTCTAAATATGCTGCTATTGCTTTAAATTTTACCATTATATATAAAACAACTCAATGGAAAAATAACAACTCAAACTGTAATATAGCATGATCATTCAAAGACAACTGATTATATACTGATTATATAGCAAAGAAATAAAAGAATGGTACAATATCGCATATTCTAAAATTAATTTCTAACACAATAAACATTCTGTATATCATACATTCCCTGAAGATGCTGTCTTTTTACGTAAGAAAAAATGGGATGTTTAAATGAAACTTGAAAAGCACAGAACACATTCAGGTCTCATTAATACTACTGAAAGAATTTGAGTAGATTTTGGATAGAAACACACCTAGGTCGTGCTTTCAGTCAGGTAAATGCAAGTAATTTGCAAAGTTTAAAGCAACCGCAGCATATTTAGAGCCCAATTTATGAAAATGGGCTTGATCATCAATGCAAAGAAATTTGTTAACTTACGCTGATTATTTATTTAAGATGGTGAAGCAATATAAGTGCTTTCAGTGTCTGATTTTGTGTTGACAGGCTACTGGAAAGATGGTTGAATGAATGTTCAAAGCTGCTATAGATGATATAAGAAAGTAGGGAAGCAAAAATATGGTAAGAAATATGTATACTTATTGAAGCATATAGATGAGATGCTAGTGTTTAACACTTTTTAGTTGTGTTGCATGCTCTCAGTAATAGTTAATTGCATACATTATTTTATTTTAGAGGGAAAGGTCTATATTCAATGGCTCTGGGTTTGGCATGGCTCAGAATGCATGGTATAAGAAGGAAAAAGAGTCAAAAAGAGTGCTAGCTTTGCAAGAAGATGAAGCCAAAAGGGTTTCTTCAAAACAAACAGCTATGCTGATTAAATGCGTGATGGAATTCATAAGGGCGCTGCTTTTCATAAACTCTGCAATGACTATCTAGAAATACAGTAGCTTGTAAAACTGCAAAGCCACCCATCCTGAAAGATTCACGTTGCTCATTCTAAACACATATTTTAAATGACCTAGAGATGAATTTCTGTGATATTATACCTACCCAGCTTTCACAAATCTCTGGATTCTTCTTCAGACATTATGAAAAAGTAATGTGTATTCTAATCTTGGTGTGTTTAGTTGCTCTAGAAAATAACTACATTTCCAATAGAAATATAATTTATTCCTAAGCAACTAACATATTTTTAGAGATTTAAAAGGTATCTTGAATTTAATGGGGTCTCCAACCCTAAAGGAGGAACAACAATATGAACTAACCAGTACCCCCTAGAGCTGTATCTCTAGTTGCACTTGTAGCAGAGGAAGGCCTAGTCGCCCATCAATGGGAGGAGAGGCCCTTGGTCTTGCGAAGATCATATACAGGGGAATGCCAGGGCCAGGAAGCAGGAGTGGGTGGGTTGGGGAGCAGGGTGTGGAGAGGGTATAGGAGACTTTCGGGTTAGCATTTGAAATGTAAATTAAGAAAATATCTAATAAAAATGCCTTATTAAAAATACTAATATGATTAAGTTTTATAAAATGACAAGAATATCCAAAGTCAAAAATGAAGTAACTAGATCTAAAATTTACATAGGTAGCAGTAGTATTTAAAATCATGGGTGCATTCTTTATTTGTTCTCAATTTTCCTAGATAAATATACATGGTAAACCCTAACAGATGCCAATTAGTATAATTGAGTGTTCAGAAAAAAATAAAATTAATGCCTGTATTACTCAAAATGAATTCACCCAAATGTTTCATTAGCTGGCTAATGTAATATTAATGAGGAGAATAACTAAATTGTGCTGGTACCACTACTGTGCACTGCAAGCTAATCATGAAAGTCTTCTCTCTCCTCCTCATTCCTGGGCACGTTTTCAGCTAGATTCTCAATCACAGATCACACACACACACACACACACACACACACACACACACACATCCAGTGTTGGTTACTTTGAAAATTAATTAGTCATTTTCATGGAAGCCACTAGAACAACTGCTCTCCCTCTGAGTTCATGAAGCTGCCTTAATTTGCTCTTGTGTTTCCATTCAGCGAAGCTGGCAACACCACAGTATGAGCACAGCATGCCGGGCTAGGAAGCCAAATTTCTCACCAAAGTGTTTCCCGTTTGTGCTGTTGCCTCTCTTAAAGGTCACACAAACAAATTTGACTTCTGTGCTGACACAGCTGCTGCGACACTTTTCTTTTAGTCATTCAGCCAAAGAATGACTTATGACAATGTTCTGTCAATCTTTGAAGTTGTAACTATGCTTAACATTCTCCATTCAAAGTCTAGTGGTCATACTTCCTGGGCCTGCAGACAGATTTGAATATTGATTCGTTCACTGCTTGAAAAACTCAGTGAGTTAGCTGTTCACTTCAATTAAAATAAGATGTGCTGCATTCGAAACCTTTGAAATGAAAGCATATAGGATAACTATCAGGTTTGATTTAAATCCTTTATATTGTGTAACTACAAGAATGGCCCTGAGGTAAATCCACTCTACTCTCCTTTTAATCCTGGCAAAGTATAGATTTGATAATTTGCTTTTTTGACAATTTATATCTCCAAAACTGTATGTGATTCATCTTAATGTCTGTGTGTCCTCACAAGTATCAAGTTGCTTCCAAATTTTAGTTCATACTCAAAGAAAAAATACTACCAAATAGCTGAGTGAAATGATAATTTCTGAGTGTTGTGCAACACCTGGCCATCTGTGAGGAGGGCACAGTGCCATGCAGAAGCTGGTAGTCAATTTCGACAGCATGTAGGTGCCAATATGTGGAATTTCAGAGTGATAGCCTGTGGAATTCATCAAATAGTTGATCTTTTGTAAGAAAATCCTCTCAAGAGCAAGCAATGCCAAATGAGGGGCAAATGCTTCATTACAGAGCTTCGCAGCTGCTGCAGCTCCTGGGCATGTGTGACATCAAAGGCTGCTTCTCTCCTTATGCCTGCTTCCCATCTCCTCCAAAGCCAGGAACTTTATTTACATAAGACGAAAAAGAAAAAAAATCTGGGTTTTCAAAAAAAAAAAAAAAAAAAACCCAAAGATACTTCTATTCGTTGTTCCGTGCAACAACTTCTTTAGATTTCTCACTTAATATTTTTGGGTAATGTTAGAATTCAAAAATATTACTATTTGTAATGATGTTTTAATACTTCAGTAATAATTTATAGGTCCATTAGGAAGTTCTTCAAGCATACAGCATTAATGCTTCATGCATGTGTGTGTGTGCATTTCATATTGCAATTTCATATTTGGCAGGCTGACATACACAGGTTAAGTATCATATATGCATAACAAATTCAGACTAAGGGAGGCATAAGTGTTAGGTGTGTGAACAGTGTTTACATAAATTCAATAGACTTAATTGTAGCAGCCTTCAGCTGTTATGTTGCCATATAGAATGTCTGCTGTATTAGACACAGTTACCAAAAGGGATGAAGACAATATGGTAGACAATAAAAATTAGGTAGATGCTTTGGCATTTTATTTTGTGAAATTTAAGGATGAATTTTTAAGGATTCTTATGTTTGAACTATGAGAGACTTTTATTAATAGGTTTTGAGCTTCAGTCTCATATAAACAGATATTTCTATTCTTTCTCTCTTTTCTAAAAATTAGTTTTGCATTTTTAAATCCCAGCTGTTGATCCCCTATGGTCCCCCCCACCATAGTTCTTCATCCCATTCCTCCTTCTCCCTTTCTCCAAGAGGTTGTCCATCCCCCCCCCCCCAAACACACACACACACCTGCCAGGCCTCCCCTTTCCCTGGGGCCTCAAGTCTCTTAAGGACTATGTGCATCTTCTCTCACTGAGGCCAGACTTGCAGTTCTTAGCTATATATGTGTTGGGGGCCTTGGACCAGTTGGTGGCTCAGTATCTGAGAGATCTCAGGAGTCAGTGTTAGTTGAGACTGCTGGTCTATGTAGCTATGGGGGTCACACTCCTCTTCTGACACTTCATTTCTAATTAATTGAAATTTTTATGGTTTTCACCTGTAAGGAACGTTGAACTCAGAGCCTGAGGATAGATAATACAGTGAATTTTATAATGTCAGCAATGATTGGTTACACAAAGTTGGGTTTAAAAAGTGGATTTGGAATGTGATGTTTCCACAACAGATAAAGGTACTTGCTGGCTATGAGGAGGGACCTATGGTCACTTTTCTAAGAACAGAGCAAGAAGCAAGGTAGGGTAGATTAAGGCAGGCCTTTCAATCACTTAATAAAAATTACATGAGAGTAATTCAACTGTTTTCTGAGAGCATGATTTTATGAAAGAATAAATGGGTAACTGGTGTTTCCATTCAATATTTGTCTTTATAAAGTTAAGGCAGTTGAGATGACTCCAGTGTTACGTTATAGTTTATTATTTATTTAGAAGTTACTCTATGTTTCTTATGAAAATTGGAAAATAAGAAATGTAGATGTGAAAAGCCAAAAACATTAATAGCAAAATAATAAGACTAGATCATCAGTTTTTTCTGCATCTTTATAAGTATTAAGTAGCGTCAAAATTCCAGTTTCATACTGAAGGAAAAAATGATATCTTTATTTTTCCTTCCATGTACTTTCAGCATTGATTTGACTATAACTGCATTTATGGCTAAATATATAACTTCTGCACAGAGAAGAATAAAATTATAACTTATGCTCTCTGGATGCAATTTATCACTTCAATGGTGAATTTTATAAGCTATCATTCATTTTTCAAAAGGTAATAATTGTATTTCATTTTGAAGTTGTACCAAGATATAATTAGATATATAAACTTATTGCTCAATATATTCAAGTAGTGATTGAATAAAAAGGATAAACTAACCAAAGATAAAGTTTTGGTTGAATATATAGTCAGTACATATATATGTTTGATGCAAATACTATTTAATTTCTTCTTTAAAAAATCCATAGGATAAATTAAAATAGCATTTTTGTTTCAATTACATCCTCAGCTGCCTGAAACCTGGCAAATCCTACTCTTGATACCACAGAAATTATTGAGAAATATCAAAAATATCAAACTTGAACAAAAGTTCCAAATAGCTATAGAAAAAAAGACAAAAACAAAAGCAAATCACTCAAAATAAGTTTGCTTATTAGACAGTCTCAGTGTGTGTATATGAGACTATATATTCCTCAGGAACTGAGACAACACACGAATCAACATGAATATACTCTTTGATTTATAGGTTTGATTTTAATTGTATAATTTACATACTTTGTATATTTTCTTAATGTCCAATATTAAGTTACTCAAAAATACTGAAAAATTGAAGAATCCCACTTGAAATCATTTGCTTTAGTGGCAGGTAGAGATCCTGTGCATAACTGAAATCCACAGATAATAAAGATGTCATTGGGAACTTGCTTCAGTTTCTCTCAGTGCTGCCTTTACGGGATCTGCCATGAGCATCAGGCTAAGATTCCCCTCCTCCCCATGTACTTGGACAGCTTCCAAGGGAGAAGACAAATGACAAAATGGCAGGTAGCCGGAGGGTGAGGGAAAATAGCAAGCTGATATGAATAATCTATAGATGAATAATCAGTGCCACCAGAGAGAGGGATCTGGGGAAGCCTGTAAATAACACTCTAAGATCTCTCTCCTGACTAAGAGAATGCTGAAGTCACCAGTGTCATCATGAGTGATTGACGGCAACCCATAACAAATGTGAATTAGTTTTGTTTTGTTTTGTTCTGTTTTCAGATGAAACATCTAGAGAATTAAAAATTTTCCCTGCGTTCAACAGAAGAATTCAAATCCTGGAGATAGAGAAGTCAATTTGTCTGGGTGCTAGTCATGTTCTTCAGTTAATTACCAATAAATTTTAGCACTCCCCCCACCCCAGATCATTCTTTTACCTAACTACTTCATAAAATACACAGTTTTTAACAAATGCATATTCCCCATATAAAAGTGATATATAATTGATGCAATGACTATCAAAATGACTGAAGTCACAGACAAAATAAATGCTTATAATGAGAAGCCATGGGTATCAATAGCAAACCATGTAGAATTTGAAAGCCCTGGTAAGCTTAGAGATGTTTATATTGAGAATTGTCCTTTGCTTCCAGCAATCATTGTTAGCAGAATAAAAATGTAGGATAAAAAGTCTAAAAGGGTTTTATAAAAAGATAGAATAATAAATGAAGATGAAGTTAAATAAGACAAAAGTTAGACATAGATTTTAAAATAAAAGAAAATGGGGTCAGCATGTAGTGGAAGAGAAAGCAAATTTAGGTCTTCTGATTGAAAGACTTTTTTTCAACATAATAATTTCATTGACTCATTGAAAATTATACATCCTGAATGCAATACACTCATTTTCCTCTCCTTCCATATCCACTTCTCACCCTTGTGTCCTCTCCAAAGAAAATAAAAAATTAAAATAAAAATAAAACATACCAATTTGTGTTATCTTTATACTCACTGGAGCATGGTTAGATTCTATGGACTGCCCCATATCTGAGTTTTATGTCTCATGTGCCCTACCAGGAGCCATCAATGGAGAAAGCTAATATTAGCATGCTTATAACACATTTTAAGACTTCTTTTCAATGGCTTCCTGCTTAAGCTACTCATTTGGTGGTGGGGGTGGCTATGGTTAGAATAGGAGTAGGGCTTTTACCAGGACCTTTTCATACCCCTCTTTCTTAAATATACATCTTAATCACCAATATCACCACAAAGGTAGCTTCTTGGCTCTTTACAGTCAGCAGGAACATGGATCAGGGGCTTCCATTTGGTTTCTGGTAATAGCCAAGACCATGAACACAGACAACCCCATGCTGTAGCAGTGGGCCCAAACAAGACTTGAGTGTCTTTAAAGAATAAGTAGATAAATATTATACAAATGGGCTCAAATAGCTAGGTGAATATATATTATATATCATGGTACAGGAATCAATGTAGGCCTGTATACTGAATGGGCAATCCCTGGAGAGTAGGACTTCTGCCTGATTTGCAAACTGATCTGAGAAGAACTGAACTAAAAAGACATTATGACACAACCAGTTTTAAAGATATTGATATATATGGGTCTTTATTACAGTTGGATAACAAAATAATTTCATCAAGAAGCAATTATTTCTAAAGCATATTGTGCATGTTACCATGCATAATATGTGTCAGAATTTGCCATAAAAATGGGAGTATAGAAGCTGAAGATAAATAGGAGAGAGGTTTGAAATAAGAAAATATAATATTAGATTATGAATATGATATGAATACTTGGAATCTGGACTTTAGGGGGCAACACAAATGAAAGAATAGGCTTAGAGACTTTGGTGGTCTTCTAGGAGATATATCTGTATCAAGGTATTAGGGAGAGAAGTAAGTTTGTAAACGCAAAAATTCCACTTAAAGTAGACCTGGAATCTCCAGGTTTCACAGAATAATTTCTAGAGCACTGAGCTTCCATTGGGATCACTCAAATACTTAGAAGAAAATTTTGTTGAGAGATTGTCACATGTGATAAAAGAGAAACAGACACTATTCCTAAAAGCATCATATAGTGGCTAACTTTATCAAACAGGCTAAGTAATATCATGAAGGTTGGTTTATTTAATTATATCTGTGAGCCTGTGAGAAGTGAAACATCAACAGTTTGTTAATCTGCACAATATTGCTACTGCACATATAACTTGCTTTTATCCTAACAGTATTTTAAAATTCAGACTCAGGGGCTTTAATATTCTAAGCTTTTAGCAGAACACGAACCAATCAAAGACAATGCGATTTTCCTTCGTTAAAAGTAAATCTCTGCTTCGGGCATTGAATATTGTATTACTTTCATCAAGGAAATAAATAAATAAAACTAACACTATATCTTCAATTAAGCAGACAAACTCCTAAAGGGCATCTAAAATATCCAGCATCAGTTTCAGGAAACCTATTTTCTATGGGAAAAAATATTGTGTTAATTCTCACTCCCTTAACTTAGCACTTGCAGCTTTAAAAGGACCAAAATTTATATTTTTTGAATTGATGATACAGTTGAAAAATATATCCTTTGATAAGAGGCAGTGACAGCCTAGCATGAAAACATAGATAAGAATATATGATTTTCTTTGAAAGCATATAATTTCCCTTACCTTTTCCTCTCTTTTAGTCACCAATAACCAGCATACAGGAAGTAAGCAACAGGATATGGGCAAAGCCTGCTTTGGGCTGCTAGAATTACAGATCAGATCCATCTAACAAGAAAGACCCTTCGGTCTTGGGAAGATGGAATATTTAAATCATTTGTACTATATTATATTCTTACTCTACACGATACCTGTCAGTTGAATAAGAGCACTTTCCCCAGAGGAGCTCTCCTTATCTGAACATACACACTAGAAAGGAAGGTTTCAGAAGTTGACCACATGCTAAATAAAAGTAGAACAATCTTGTTGTATAACTGCTCTTTGTAAGGAAAAGCACATCTGTTGCATTTCTTTTATTTCTTGGTTTTCTTAGAGAATATAAATATCACACAGTAATGTTTATAAAGTTTCTCAGTTAAAGGGCTGGGAGGACCAGAGCTGAACAGGCNAGTTGTATCCTGGGTAGTCTAGGCTTCTGGGCTAGTATCCACATATCAGTGAGTACATGTTATGTGAGTTCTTTTGTGATTGGGTTACCTCACTCAGGATGACACCCTCCAGATCCATCCATTTGCCTAGGAATTTCATATATTCATTGTTTCTAATAGCTGAGTAGTACTCCATTGTGTAAATGTACCAAATTTTTTGAAATACACAGTTTTTAACAAATGCATATTCCCCATATAAAAGTGATATATAATTGATGCAATGACTATCAAAATGACTGAAGTCACAGACAAAATAAATGCTTATAAAGAGAAGCCATGGGTATCAATAGCAAACCATGTAGAATTTGAAAGCCCTGGTAAGCTTAGAGATGTTTATATTGAGAATTGTCCTTTGCTTCCAGCAATCATTGTTAGCAGAATAAAAATGTAGGATAAAAAGTCTAAAAGGGTTTTATAAAAAGATAGAATAATAAATGAAGATGAAGTTAAATTAGACAAAAGTTAGACATAGATTTTAAAATAAAAGAAAATGGGGTCAGCATGTATTGGAAGAGAAAGCAAATTTAGGTCTTCTGATTGAAAGACTTTTTTTCAACATAATAATTTCATTGACTCATTGAAAATTATACATCCTGAATGCAATACACTCATTTTCTTCTCCTTCCATATCCACTTCTCACCCTTGTGTCCTCTCCAAAGAAAATAAAAAAATTAAAATAAAAATAAAACATACCAATTTGTGTTATCTTTATAATCACTGGAGCATGGTTAGATTCTATGGACTGCTCCATATCTGAGTTTTATGTCTCATGTGCCCTACCAGGAGCCATCAATGGAGAGAGATAATATTAGCATGCTTATAACACATTTTAAGACTTCTTTTCAATGGCTTCCTGCTTAAGCTACTAATTTGGGGGTGGTGGTGGCTATGGTTGGAATAGAGGTAGGGCTTTTACCAGGACCTTTTCATACCCCTCTTTCATAAATATACATCTCAATCACCAATATCACCACAAAGGTAGCTTCTTGGCTCTTTACAGTCAGCAGGAACATGGATCAGGAGCTTCCATTTGGTTTCTGGTAATAGCCAAGACCATGAACACAGACAACCCCATGCTGTAGCAATGGGCCCAGACAAGACTTGAGTGTCTTTAAAAAATAAGTAGATAAATATTATACAAATGGGCTCAAATAGCTAAGTGAATATATATTATATATCATGGTACAGGAATCAATGTAGGCCTGTATACTGAATGGGCAATCCCTGGAGAGTAGGACTTCTACCTGATTTGCAAACTTATCTGAGAAGAACTGAACTAAAAAGACATTATGACACAACCAGTTTTAAAGATATTGAGATATATCTGGGTCTTTATTACACTTGGATAACAAAATAATTTCATCAAGAAGCAATTATTTCTAAAGCATATTGTGCATGTTACCATGTACAATATGTGTCAGAATTTGCCATAAAAAAGGGAGTATAGAAGCTGAAGATAAATAGGAGAGAGGTTTGAAATAAGAAAATATAATATTAGATTATGAATATGGCATGAATACTTGGAATCTGGACTTTAGGGGGCAACACAAATGAAAGAATAGGCTTAGAGACTTTGGTGGTCTTCTAGGAGATATATCTGTATCAAGGTATTAGGGAGAGAAGTAAGTTTGTAAACGCAAAAATTCCACTTAAAGTAGACCTGGAATCTCCAGGTTTCACAGAATAATTTCTAGAGCACTGAGCTTCCATTGGGATCACTCAAATACTTAGAAGAAAATTTTGTTGAGAGATTGTCACATGTGATAAAAGAGAAACAGACACTATTCCTAAAAGCATCATATAGTGGCTAACTTTATCAAACAGGCTAAGTAATATCATGAAGGTTGGTTTATTTAATTATATCTGTGAGCCTGTGAGAAGTGAAACATCAACAGTTTGTTAATCTGCACAATATTGCTACTGCACATATAACTTGCTTTTATCCTAACAGTATTTTAAAATTCAGACTCAGGGGCTTTAATATTCTAAGCTTTTAGCAGAACACGAACCAATCAAAGACAATGCGATTTTCCTTCGTTAAAAGTAAATCTCTGCTTCGGGCATTGAATATTGTATTACTTTCATCAAAGAAATAAATAAATAAAACTAACACTATATCTTCAATTAAGCAGACAAACTCCTAAAGGGCATCTAAAATATCCAGCATCAGTTTCAGGAAACCTATTTTCTATGGGAAAAAATATTGTGTTAATTCTCACTCCCTTAACTTAGCACTTGCAGCTTTAAAAGGAGCAAAATTTATATTTTTTGAATTGATGATACAGTTGGAAAATATATCCTTTGATAAGAGGCAGTGACTGCCTAGCATGAAAACATAAATAAGAACATATGATTTTCTTTGAAAGCATATAATTTTACCTTACTTTTTGATCTCTTTTAGACACCAATAGCCAGCATACAGGAAGCAAGCAACAGGATATCGGCAAAGCCTGCTTTGGGCTGCTAGACTTACAGATCGGATCCATCTAACAAAAAAGACCCTTCGGTATTGGGAAGATGGAATATTTAAATCATTTGTACTATATTATATTCTTACTCTACACGATACCTGTCAGTTGAATAAGAGCACTTTCCCCAGAGGAGCTCTCCTTATCTGAACACATACTACTACACACTACTACACACTACTACACGCTAGAAAGGAAGGTTTCAGAAGTTGACCACATGCTAAATAAAAGTAGAACAATCTTGTTGTATAACTGCTCTTTGTAAGGAAAAGCACATCTGTTGCATTTCTTTTATTTCTTGGTTTTCTTAGAGAATATAAATATCACACAGTAATGTTTATAAAGTTTCTCAGTTAAAGGGCTGGGAGGACCAGAGCTGAACAGGCAGGAATCCAGAGAGTCTGCACACATGTTGTGTGTGGAAATTGTAAGGAATTAAGTTAATAGTGAAGAATCACCATTATGGTCCATCATTTTCAAGTTGTCTATTGCAATGAAAGAGATGTAGACTTAGACAAATCTTTGACCATCATAGCCATAGTTTCAAAAAAATTATACAGATGTATGACATTTAATTTTATGCAATAATTTAATATAAGAACAACATTTACAATGTTTGTTTGCACATATAGCCTTGGTAAACATAAAAACACTTGAATTTAAAATGAATAAGGAGAAATTCCAAAGTTATAAGGTACCCTCCTTTCTCTCCTGTCTCTTGTTACTGGCAAATATTAACATGTTTTGTGTATCTGTGGCTGTACTCTTGTAAACTTTCATAAAAATGAAATTGTAAAATATATAGTCTTATGTATAGTCTTTCTCTCACTTAACATGCAGTCAACAATTTTCTCATGTAGCATACATGGATTCTTCCTTTTTGTCACTGAATAGTACACCATCACATGAAATATACATATCATGTTTATCCATTCATAAGATGACGGTTTTACATATTCCATCTATGAAGAGCTAAATACTTTGCTTCTACTTTCAAGCATTAGTATGCTTATCTTAAAGGACCTCACATTTACTTAAAGGTAGATGTAATATTAAACAATTGCCTCAGATTATCTAACAAAGTCATAGTGATAAAAACATGTGAAAACAACTTTTGTGATTGCAGAATTTCAGAAGCACATCAGGCAGATGAGATAAAGCCCACCCTCTGAAGACGGTTTTATTGAGACAAATCCAGTCTGCTCACTACAGTCACTGTGAATCCGATCATTTCCAGACGCTGTGATTCACAGCTTGTGATTTCAAGGTTACTATCAATTTTGGTAAAGGGAATGTGTGTTGAGCATGACAGAACTCATTCATTATACAATATTGGAAATATTTTAGTGTAATGCTTGAATTCACCCCCAAATGAGATAACTACAGCTGTCTTTTATAACTTAAAGAATATGGAATATTTTATTTCATTTAGTCCACAGGGTAAATGTCTCATTTTTTTTTTCATTGTAAGCCACAAAAATGTAATGATGTAAATTTGTACCTGAATATGTAAATCCCATGATTATTTGATGTCATTTATGACTTGATATTTTTCCTACATTACTAAAATGTGAGCAAAAAATATTTGGGAAGTATATGTATGTCTGACTTTCACATATATGCAGACATAGACACACAGACACATTGTTCTAGTTATTTGAAAATAGGAACCAAAATTAAGAAAATGTGTCCATGCATCTGCCTGAAGGAAAGTCTCTATGTACATTTTCTTGATCAATGATTGATGAAGACTGTCCCAGGACAAAACCCATGTGTATATGAGCCAGCATTGTAGATGAATGTTAACTGAATAAGCCAAGGAGAACAAGTCAAGAAGAAGCACCCATCCATGCCCTCTGATTAAATTCTTGGTTTCAGATTCCTGCCTTGAGTTTCTGCTTTGGCTTTCCTTTATGATAGACTATAAAATATAAAATAAAATAACCTTTTTTCCCCAAGTTGTTTTGGCCATGTTGTTTTTCACATCAGTAGAAACCTAACTAGAATGCACATAAACAATAAACATGTGTACTCATGCACACATAATTTAGAAATATTAAATTTGATGAGCTATGGCTTTTCTGTATGAGTGCAAGGCAGGACAGTATTCATAAGAGGAGTTAGGCACAGATCAGATTGTTATAAATTTTGTAACTCCTTGCATATTTGTGACAAGTATAAACTAAACCACCAATGAAAGAGCATGCAGGTGCTGGACATAGATCTTCATGTGGCTTCCCTAACAACTGGAGCTGGAGTTCTCTCTTACTCTGTTGCCTGCCATTGGATTCCCTTCCCCTGCCTCGTTGGGCCAGAGAGGGAGATAAGGAACTTAGTCCTGCCTGGGGCCTGTCTCAGGGTGGTACCCAAGTGGGTTATCTTACCCAAAGAGGAGAAGGTAATGGGATGAGGGATTGTAAAGGCAGGGCTGGCAGGAGAAGAGGGGATGATGGCTATGATTGAGATGTATTGCAAATAAAATACTAGATAATGTAAAGAAAAAAGAAAAATGGTGTGTGTATGTGTGTGTGTGTGTGTGTATGTGTGTATGTGTGTGTGTATGATGTATGTCTATGGTGAATATATTCATCATAGAATTGTGGCTAAGTATAATATATGGTTTGAGTTTGCTGATATAAAATTAATAAAAAACTGATGAAAATATTAGGTAGTGCATATTTTAATAACTTAAATACATATGTACACCAAAAAGCACACTAAATGCTCTAAATACATGCACAATATTGTTGTCCATTGAAAACTATGAACACTTAAGAAAAATACTTGGAATACCAAATGTATATTATAAAACTATATGGTTTTATATAGTTAGTCTTGTGAATAAGATACAGTAGTTTTTGTTTGTTGGTTAAGTTTGTTGTTTTAGTTTGTTGTTGCTATTTTTAATTTTTATGTCCCCCATAAGGGTACAAAATTTTAAATGCAATATTGAACTAACACATCAATTTTCAAGGTCATCAAAATGGAACTATAAGTTATAAAATCTTTGAATTATGTTTCTCAAATGCCATTTTTAAAATGTAATGTATATGTTTAGGAAGATGGATTAACATTTAAGTTTACCTTTTGTTAATCCAGAAAACTTAAGTGCAATTTGCTGAAACATATTTGGTGGCGGGACAGAGCTAACTCATCTCTTTCTAGTTGTCCTTGGGCTGCTCCCCCCGCCCCCCAACACACAAACATGTTCACAATAAATTAATATTTTATTTAGTTTTAAATGTATATTTAGAGGTTAATAAGGTTTATATTACAAGTAGTAGACAGAAACTTTGAATACAAGGGGAGATAGCTAAAATTGATGACCAGTTAATTTCCATACTACCAGTGGGTAGAATTTGGAAACATGATGCTGTAGAATATTCCTATGGATATATGAAGATTATCTAAGTTAAATTGTGAAGTAATGTGGCAGATAGAGTCCCAGCTAGCTATCTCTTATGACCAATTAAAGCTTTAAGTACCAGGTTTGAGTTACTTCTAATTGAGTTGGTTGCAAAAGAGGTTCCATAGGAATCCTTTAACAACCCAGGCTGTTGCCCAGACAAAAGGCTGCTCTCAGAAAATCGACCAAAAGGCCCTATTTTGGAAAAAAAATCTACTCAACTCATTGCACTTGGAGAAGTAGAACAAGCATCTCCAAAGCACCTTCACACCTACATCCTAGCATCTTTGTTACAAGAAAGTACTCTATGCTCCCAAAGGAGTAATATAAATGCCAA
Organism: Mus minutoides; assembly: GCA_902729485.2. Classification (NCBI taxonomy): domain Eukaryota; kingdom Metazoa; phylum Chordata; class Mammalia; order Rodentia; family Muridae; genus Mus; species Mus minutoides. Next base: position 196,877 of record LR750664.1, read on the forward strand.
CTCAGCCACAAATCCTATGATATCCATTGGTATCCTGACTATGTGAGATACTAGGGCAATGATGGCACAAAACTAGTGGGAGTAACCAACCAATGTCTGATTTTACCTAAAGCCCTATCCATGACATGAAGCCAATACATGATGCTGCTTGAGTAACCAAGAAACTGAGACTAGATAGGCTGGATAGGGTAAAACCAAATACCACTGCTCTACTAAAGAGACAGTAATAAAATTAATTCTAATGACATATTAATAGATCCTAGATAATAGTAGATTCTAATGGCATACATAATAGATCACTCCATGCTAATAGGTCAGTGCCTTGCTCAGCAATCATCACAGGAGGTTCCTCGTGCAGAAGATGGGAACAAATGCAGAGAACAAAAGCCAAGTATTATGCAGCAAATGAGAAATCTTGAGACACTCAGCCCTAATAAAATAGATCTCCACCAAATCTCTCCCCTCAAGCTCAGAGAACCCCACTGAAATGGAGACAGAAAGAGTATAAGAGCTAGAAGGGATGGAGGACTCCAAGAAAAAAAGGTCTTCTAGATCAACTGAGCAAAACTCATATGAAATCACAAAGACCGAGCTAATATGCACAGGACTGACACAGGTCTGCAATAGGTCCTCTCCATATATAATATAGTTCAATGTTTTTATGAAATTTCTGAGTATGCAAACAAGTAGATCTCAGTTTCCTTTGCCTTCTCTTAGGCTCATTTCCTTCGGTTGGCTTGGTTTGCCCCGTTCCAATGTGTTATTTAATTACCTTATCATATTTTATTTACCGATTCAAAAGAAAAAAAAAAAGAAAGTCTCAGAGAGGTTCTCAAAACTACTGGTCTACAAAGGAAACATAGTATAAAAAAAAAAACAAACAAACAAAAAAACATGACTTCTAATGATATACTAATAGATCATAGATACTACTAGTGATAATGTAGTTTTCTCATTGCAAATCTGCTCCCGCTCTCAGCATCTTTTAGTTGGCTATTGTTTGTTTAGGACTGGGACCTGGGAATTTCCTCCTTCCTTCTCATCTCCATCCATATCACCATGACAATCTGTGTGGCCCTTTTTCTTATCAGGTTTAGTCAGTTCAGACTTTAAGGGTGCAAGTTCAGATATTTCTAGAAGACACAATCTCATAGCACTCACTGTTCTTCTGGCTCTTAAGATTTTTAATGATAATGTTCAAATTACAGATTAGAACACCATCATTTTTGAAGAAATACTTAGGGCAGACAAAGCTGGGCAAATCTATCATCTAAGTGCCTGAGAGAAGAAGGCAGACTGAACAGGTCTTCAAGTCAGTACTGCCTGCTGGGCCAGTTTAAAGTTAAATTGGGCTCCTTGAGGCATTTCTCAGAAAAGCAATTAAATTAAATAAATAATAATAAAAAAAAAAAAACAGAGAAATGCTCTATGAAGGTGAAGACAGCTAAATCGGGCCTAAACCTGGAATTTTAAACAGCTTTGAAACTTTGAAGTAATACTCAAATATTAAAGAATGTATTCTCTTTGGGATACATAAAACTCTTGAAGAAAACAAAGAGAAAACCAGGCAATTAATTGTTAAAAATGCCGAGATGTATTCTACATATATTAATTTATTAAAATTCACTTAGGTAATTAAGTTTACTCTAACATCAAAGTATGTAATCAACATTCATTTATATTTTTTAGAAAGAATTCATTAGGCACAGAGTACAAAATAGTCTATTTATAGTGCTTTTTTGTGAATCTACATCTTCATAATAAATTTAAAAGATTAAAAGCTTTTAAATCATATTCATTAGTAACACAGCAGTATTTCTAGTAAATATCTGAATACGGGCCTTGCCACACACCAGCCTTGTCTAACTTTTAGATTTTTTGCTGTGTTTTTACCTTTTAACTATCTGAAAATGGTACTTCAAGTTAATAAAATAACATTATAATAAACTACATTTTGCCATCCCATTAGAATTAATTAGGAACAAAAATTTGCTTTCCAATGTTATACCTGAAATCATATTTGAGGATAAATGAACAAATATGCTACCTTTGTATAGACCTTGTCATTCATGTGTTTTAGAATATATTATTAAAGTATTCATTTTGTCATTCTATGTGTTGTTTGGAATTATAGAGCATAAAGTCATTCCTTAACAAGTATTTGGAAACATAACTGTTAAAGCTATTATGGTATATTATAAAGAATATTGATTATGAATATAACATGCAGATCTTTTGTAAACAAATTAACAATAATATGAACTTGCAGTATGTTATAAATATTGTCCTTAGTTTTTGCTTCTACAACTCTAAAAATAATTATAAGACCATATCTTTTCTATGTTGTGATTGTTGATATTAATTTTCAACTTCATATATCTGAGATTCACTTATGAGTCTCATCTTCACAGTGGACAATAACATTTCAGTAGCTAGGTTTCTGGATCGAATAAATTAAACAAATTGGAAACAAAGTAGGTATTATACCAAATGAGAATCAGAGTCATAAGCAGAGAAAAAGGAGGTGGGAAATACGAGCAACAAACCTGAACCATGTACCAATGTCTCCTTAGAAGATGGTATTACAAGTACCAACCTGCATGTGTGAAAAGAACTTATATAATTAAGAGAAGTATCTATATTTTAAATACTTTGGTTGTTACATGATTCAAAATGACAAAATCTTATAGCAACAATCATAATCACTATTAAGTACATGTGTACTAATTTGTACACATGATGACTATATATATATATATATATATATATATATATATATATATATATATATACCCAGTGAATATAATCTAAAATTAATGAGTGCTTAAATAAGACATATATTTCTTAACTGCTTACTCATAGAGTACATATGATGCCAAATATGTCTGTTAGTGAGAATTTATTCAATGGATAGAAATGAATTACAGTACACAAGCACAATCATTCTCATATATATATATATATATATATATATATATATATATATATATATACACACAACAGTGTATGATTTTTAAAATCCTATCCAGCCTATGAAAATTTAAATGTATAAGTAAGAGTATCATCAACAAAAAGGCAGATTTTTTTTTCTCCTTACTTCTTGAAGCCTGTGCTAAAATAACACCATAGACACATATCCTGGTTGTATGAGAATAACCATTTCCTATACATAGCTTTGAGGTCAGAAGAGATAAATTGCCCCAGGGAATAAACAACCATAAACTATGTAGAGGAAATGCCTCCTAAAAAAACGTAGTAGGGTTTGTGAACATATTCTTTGAATTTGCTTTCAATTAATTATGCTTGTGTGGTCTTATAATAATCTATTGGATACAGTGATCTACCATCGTACAATTATTGATCTTTCCCATATTGTGTCTAAGAAATAAAGAAAATTTAAGTTGGATATACTAATGATGATAAATGGCTAGCAGTCATGGGCATAAGGAGGACATTAAAATAAGTGTTTGCTAGTTTGAATGACATTAACATTTAAATTTAAGGACATTCCCATTAAATAATGCAAGGCACATAGTAACCTTTCTCTTGAACATGTAACAGTGTTGAATTCTGGGAAAGGTGATAATGAAATTTTATGCTTGTGTATAAAATTCTAAGTCACAGCTAACAGTTCCATAAAACTAATTATAGCTCAAAGATTCTGTAATCTGTGCAGCCATTAATTTTCTTTTGGTCACTTGTTGAACTAAAAGAAATGAGAAAACAAGAAGAATCCATCAGGCAAAGAACATCAATAGTCTTGAAAAAATATAAATTATGTTGTCAGGTTGAAGTCAGAAGATAATTAAGGCTTTATTTGTATTTATAGCAGGTTCTGAATGGTGATGAACAAGAAAAACAGAAGCAGGGAGAAACTGTGATTCTGTAAGAAGTTCAGTATACCATAAGGGAGCTGGTGTGAAGTGAACAAAATATCATAATATAAGGAAATATAAGTTGAAAATTATTATTTATATTAAAAGAATATATTATATGTAATTTTACCTAGCAATGTACAATTCAAATAAGATTAATTTGTATAAAAATAATTATAATTTAGTATAAAATTCAATTTAATTAAAGTTTAAAATTTTCCACTGAATATAATCTAAAATTACTTGTAGCCCCCTCCCCACTGCCTGCTTCAGGCTAAGAGCAGACCTGAGGCAAGCCACCTGAAGCCACCTACCACATGACTTTCCAGCTAAGGCTGGCTTCCTTTGTTGTGCTAACTGCCTCTGAGCTTCTCCTGGATGCTACTACCTGTTGCAGTGCCTCATCTAGATCCTGCTTCCTGCTGAGGCGACCTTGAGACAATACACAGTGTCTGAGACTTCAGACTGCCTCCAGATGCTTACAAGGACTGGCTGGGGGCAGAGTCTACCTTCTTATAATCCAAGGATTCTAAAGTAAATTTGGAGATGCTTTGAACGGAGGGATTCTGTCTTGACCTCTGTTTTCTCTCCCATCTAGTCTCTTTCAGCCCCAGTTCCCCTTCCAGGGAGGGATCTTGGTTCATGGGTAGGCAGTGTACCCCAACAATTAATGAGTGCTTAAATAAGATATATATTTCTTAATTGATTACCCATAAAGTATATATGATACCAATATGTTTGTTAGTGAGGAATTTGGTCAATGGATAGAAATGAATTACTGTACACAAGCACAATCAATCATGTGGTTCTGCTATATCATAACATGGCTACAATTAAAAATATTCAATGAAATATTTAAAAATAGCTAGAAGAGAGTATTTGATGTTCTTCTCACAAAGATATAGTAAGTTAACGAATGGATACACATGCAAAAACTATTTTGATTATTTTGCAATGTGTACATGTATAAGGTACATCACTGTAGCCACAAATATGAACAGTTATTTTGTATCAATTTAGAATGAAATAGAGCAAAACTGGATTTATAAATAAATATTTTACATAGTATATGTAAATATAAGTTCATCTAACAATTGTACAAAATATCCTATGAAAATAAAAAGACTATCATTGAAAATAACAGGTCTTGTCGCTTTAAATTATTTGGTATCTAAAAGAGCAAAGCAATATAAATCATCAAATAATGGATCTTTCATATAATAATAAAGAAGTGCACATCATCTCAGGTTGAGGTAAAAGATTTTAAAATTCAAATGCCAAGGATTTGTTGTTTGGTTCTTTGAAATGGGAAAACTACTTAGAATAAGAATCAACATTTTATAGATGCATTGCACAACGTACTCAGAATAGGTATATTAGATAAGCAATAAATGAATACTTTATTATTATTAATTTACTAGTAGGTGATACAAAGCATTTTTACAGCTATACAGTGAAGGAGTCAAAGAATATGATAGCCTTGAATAACACATTTAAAAAGATGAAAGTAAGCCTAGCAGTGGTGGCGCATGCCTTTAATCCCAGCACATGGGAGGCAGAGGCAGGTGGATTTCTGAGTTTGAGGCCAGCCTGGCCTACAGAGTGAGTTCCAGGACAGTCAGGACTACACAGAGAAACCCTGTCTCAAAAAACCAAAATAAATAAAGAAAGAAATAAAAATTAAAAAAATAAAAAAGCTGAAAGTATAAAATGTTTTCAAAACAGTATTGAATATGTTGAGGATACACCATAAGAAGACTAAAGTAAAATTATGAAACATTTTATGACTTCTGGAAATGTAACTTTATAAAGAATTCTACTCATTCTTTTCCATTTTCCCTCAATTTTGAAGATCATGAAACCTATCCATTTATTTTCTACCTGACCACAATATACAATAAAAGCATTAATACATGCATATAAAGATGAATCTACTAAACATATTTCAAAAGTAAGTTCTTCTTGGGGTCAACAGGAATTAATGAAAACAATAAGGTTTCAAATGCCAACTGTTGCTTATATCTAACACTGCCTTATTGTTGAGATACTGGTCATTCAAATTTATATTCACTATTTTCCGATCAAACTCCTGTTGAACCTTGTCTTTGCTTGCTCAGACTTAATCTCATAACTTTCAGAATACTTGTTTGAACAAATATTAGTTGAAATCACTTAACCAACACTTGACTTTGTATCTTCCACAAGATTTTTGTTATTGACTTCTCTGTCATCTCCTTATCTTTGTTCCCTCTGTTTTTCTCAAAAAGTGTTTCAGTGGCTCATGAAGATTTTACACTTCCTGACAATGACATCAAGATTGCATAACAATGCATAGCCAGCTCTGAGATCTTGATTAGCATCCCTGCTATGTAAAGGGGTCATTCATAGCCACAGTGAAGAGAACAAATGCCTGCAGCTGTATTTATAACCATGACAAGACATGCTCCTGCTTTTGCATCTCCTATGCTGTTAATACATTGTATGATGAGAGTGATATGTTGTTCAGTCTAATAGGAAATATTTAATATTATTCTGCATAAAATGCTGTTAGTAGTATAATTTGTCTTTTCAAAAAAAAAAAAATGTCTGTTCTATAGCAAGATTACCACCCACACTTCACCCCTGGCACTGTGGATTGCACAGAGATTAAGCAGATGGAATATGTTGTGGAAGTGACCTTCTTTTTGACCTGAAAGGATTCTTCCTTCCCTTGGGATCAAGGGTAGGCTTATTTGCCATGCTAACTCATTGTCCTGAGGCACCGTCTATCAAGTGTGTGACATTTCTGTTGAATTATGAGAAGCTTTCCAAAGGTATGTTGAGGTTCTCTTGAGACCATACTTTAATCAAATTTATATCACTGGAAAGGTAACTTTCTAATAACAAAGTAAAATGATTTATTTATGGTTGGTTGAAGAATTGATTAAATGTTAAATAAATTTATCAAAAATCTTTTTTATGATAAAGTTATAAACAAATATAATAAATCCTCTCCCATTTTGTATAATTTAAATTCTTAGAGGCCTCATATTATCATCAAATATTAATCATAGTAGAATTTATCCTTTTGACTATTTCGATAGATCCATATCTGTGTTAACAGTCAATGAAATTAAATCAGTATATAAATAAAATTATTCCATTTTAATCAGATATCATGAAGCAAAGAATGTTCTCAGCACTATGATATTTAATTAAGACTTAAAATATAATAAGGTTTGTTTACACAAGATTTGTTTTCAGTGACAAATAATATTTAATCTTCATATGATAAAACCCATTGAGTTATGAATCAAATATTTTATCAGAGGTATCCCTTAGGTAACTTCAGTAGTGAATCATAGAAATAATGCATTTGTCTGTCTTTATATACTAGTGATTAATTAGCGTCTTAGAAGATCGCTCTGGTAATGCCTGTATAATTCTATTGAACGCTTTTGCTACAATAAGCTGCCTTAGTTTAAAATAAAACTGTTTACATTTCACAGGTCACTATTTCTCACATTTGTTTTGTTTTTTACTTTTCTTATATTTATTAAATTTGTGTACATATGACTGTCTGTGT
>LR750664.1:204416-329949 GCA_902729485.2 Mus minutoides
TGCATGACCAAGGCGCCTCTCTTCCCAATGATGGCCAACTAGGCCATCTTCTTCTATATATGCAGCTAGAGACATGAGCTTTGGGGGTACTAGTTAGTTCCTGTTATTCTTCCACATATAGGATTGAAGACCCCTTCAGCTCCTTGGGTACTTTCTCTAGCTCCTTCCTTGTGAGTCCTGAGTTCTATCTAATAGCTGATTGTGAGCGTCCACTTCCATGTTTGCCAGGCATTGGTATAGCCTCCCACAGCTATACTTTGAAAAGATTTTAATGTGTGGAACAATTAAACCATCTCATAACTGATCAGAGCCGTCCAAAACACATTTTATCCTGTTTGTTAAGTCATTGAATTAATAGACTGTTATCTATTCTTATTACAGGAAGGCAGCATGCAATGATCACAGGAAGGCAGACATCTCATGTAATTCACAGCAGTATTTTTAGTTCCTCGTCTTCAGTGTCTTTCAATTAACAGAAAAATGGCAAGTATGAGAAGATGGTGTGCACATGACCAAAGTTATGTAGGAAGGGATTAAGTCATGCAGTTTGTTGCCATTTTGCCCTATTTATGTAGTGAGACAGTTGGCCATTTCAGTGAGGCCTCAGAAAAGCCTTAATCTCCTGGACAAAGGCTGCAGAAACTGAAGCCCAGTTTACTTTATGAGTCAAAGTTTCAAATCTACAGTAGAAACCTTGATTCTTTTCCATGTGAAGCCAAGATATCAAACAAACAAACAAACAAACAAGCAAACAGATCAGCTAAGTAAGTCTTAGCTTCTAAATTACAGAGAATGAGATAAACAAGTGTCTTTTCAGTCACTTGGTTTTGGGATAAATGGTTGAGTAGCACTTATCTGAGAAGACCTGGAACCAGAAATGATTCTGATTTTGAGTTATAAAATGTATAATTTTTCTATATAGTTTGTGAGAAGTCTTGGGTATGAGGGTTGATATTCGTTTTATGAATTTTATACATACAGCCGGAACGTAATTTTATTCATATGTTAAATAACTTTGTGCACGCAACAGAATTCCAAGTCATGGGCTTTGCACTTTTTAATGACTTGATACTCACAAAAGCTTTGGAGTTTCCAGAAGTTTAAGGTTCTAGACTCAGGGATTCAGCACAGCCAGTGCATAATCTGTTGTATGTCATGGGTTACTTCTTTACACTTCTTCACCATAACCATTCTTGCCAACTTTCTGCAACTTCAGCATTTGCACTGGACCATGTAAATTTCCTGAGTGTTGTCAGTGTTTTCCCTCACTCTCTGCTGCTCACTCACCACCATTCCTGTGTGGGTTGACTACTGCTACTCCATAAGCTTTGGGACCTCACCCGCATCACATCATTGTTAGCCCAAGGCAATCTTTGCCTATGGATTTTACTTGCTGGAGAAAAAGCACTAATGTCAATGATGCTAATGATACCTGAGTGTAAATCTTTCGGAGAGCTTATAAACCTCACAAAACGATACAAAGCTTGAGAGCTCTCTGCTCTTATATTCTCAGGTGATGTGGAGATCCTATAGCTTTGAAGATATCTATCACCCCTTTAAATGTAGCAGAGGAAAAAAAAAACAGATATAGTTATGGTGATGTTAAGTTTTGCAACTAATTATCCTGGACTGATGCCAGTTGGAAGTTTTCTTTTACTCTCTTTTACTTTTGGTGAGACAATAAAATTCTTATAGTTAAGATAATTTCATAGGAGTCTTTTGCAATTTGTAGTTAGAAACATCTTTCCTGTTATATTCCTAAAATATATGACTTTAATGCCCCATCATAAGCAGTCGCTATTCATTTACTGAGCCATATTATGAGTTTGTTTGGAAACACTGCTCATTGAACACAGTGAAGTCTACAGAAATGTAGACATTCTCTGAAGTCAAGGCATCTATAACCCACAGTTGTCCTCAATCTTACACCCATACCTCCACAATTCTTAGTTAAAACAAGAATCTAGGAATCATTGTGAGAGGAGGTTTCCTTACCTGAACTTAAGAGTCAAGCTGCAGCATGAGTTAGAGGTTTTCAGTTGTATAAATAATAGTTTATGTCTATAGCACTATTGCTGTCTTAGGAGCATAAGAGAATTTCAGACAATGGATGCCAGAGAACATCCAGACTTATCTGTTTTCACAGGACACAAGTTGGGGCAGTGTGCTCTGACTGTGGATGTGATACTTCAGTTTTGACACAGTAAAACTTATTGATACCTTTATTCAAATGGTTCCACTATTTCATCCATTTATGTTTAATCTATATGTTATATATATATCCTTAATCTAGATATCAATCTCTAATAATTAGAATTTTAGGAATGAATGCTCATCATTAAAGTAAAAAAAAAAAGTCAAATTTCCTTAGAAAAATGTTTCCTTTCATTTGTTTTGACGGATTTAGCCACACAGACAGTAAATTCCAAATGGACGGTGTCCAATATTAAAATTTCAGTAATAATATTACTGTGGTAAGGAGAGAATAATAGGGGTGTTTTAGACACAAATTCTTAGAATGCTTTGCAACACAGTGTAGGCTCCGTCTCATAGTCTTAAAGTTGACTAATTGAATTGCTATTGATGAGATGTCACCGGATGAGACATCTCTGCAGTGAAGCATGAGTTTGCTGTAAATGACCTGTCATTAAAATCTTGGGCAATGTCAGTGTGTAGACTGAATTAAAATGTAGCTACCAGCCATGAGCTCAGGAGGTGTTAAAACTACAGGGAAAGGACAACACAGTGTCCAAAATCCACTAAAGAATTATGCCTCAGGTTCTATGTTAATTTACTGGCTGGCAAACATTAATTGAAGGAAATCAATAAGTCGGGAAGAAAAGCTAGCAGTTGAGGTTATAATCATTGGCATCTATTTCCAGGCATATATATTTTTTTTCATCTAAGATATCTGATGTAGCTTTTTCTTTTTAATTTTATTAATGCAGACAATAGAATTAGATTTTGTGTGAGTGCCAACTATCTTATCAACAATACAATTATTTCAAAGAAGGCTTTTGAGAAATGTTCCTTGTATAGTCAGAAAACAGGCATGTGCATCACGAATTCAAGCAGGCTATATACATTACTTACCCATGCTCACACATTTATTAAGTATCTACTTTTTTCAAATTCCATTGAAAATGTTTGTGTATCAGAGCCAGACTTCAGTCACTGTGGTATTTCAAAGCAATAGGACATGATGATTTCTACAGTTAAAATAATTCTCCACAACTTGTCATCATACCATCAAATAAAAATCTCACTCATATTAAAGTGTATGTATTTTTAATTATGTATATGCCTTCCTCCTTTTTACAACTGTACAGAAATATAAAATGGGAATTCTTATTTTATGAGCTCAATTAATATGTGGTACACATATCAAAACCATAAAAAAGAGTGAGCACTGGTATTTTTCAAAACAATGTGCATTATAGAAATTATATGTATTTCCTATAAAAGTATTTTTTATGAAAAAACATACTTGAGAGAGAGAGAGAGACAGAGACAGAGACAGAGAACAAAGAACAAAACAAAACAAACAACAACAACAACAACAAACCATGTAATTCTGTAAGACAAAGATCCATGGGTTTTAAACTGAGTTACTTCTAGGCTAATTTCCCTTAGCACTTTTCAAGGGCTTTCAGATTACAAAAAGTCATTCCATCCTGAGTTCTTATCACATTTATCCATAGATATAGTTAGGATGAGGTTGTTAAATCCTAGAGAATCAATTGTCTCTCTATGTTTCCGTGAATGTTCATGGCTGTGGATGTTTACATGTGTGCCAGCATACACGTGTGCCTGTGTGTTTACCAGGAAGAAGGCTGTCTTTTGATTTTAAATATAGATACTAGATTAGCCATTATATCTTCTATTATCTGTTATTAGTGGCCAAATGTCCTTCGACTCTCTGTAAGCAGAAATGCATTTCATAGTAAAAGGTATTTGACCTACAATGCATACTAGAAGTAAGATCTCAGTAGTATCATTAGTTCACCTCAAATATCTACCTGCCAAGCCTGAAAACCATCACTTGAAAGGATAAATGAATCAAACCTCTGATGGCATTTTAAAAATTCCAAGTTCCACCTACAAGTTCTGCTCCACTTTTACCCCTGAACATCTTACAGGTATAAAAATTGTCAGTCAACATTCTGTGGCTTGATTGGTGCCCCAGTCTCTGGCCTGGCTACAGAAGATGGCTAGTTTTGACCAACCAATGACTGGTCCAGTTTGAGACACATGCCACAAGAGGTAGTATATACCTGTCACTACTGGCAAATTGCCTGCAGTAGGATATCCCAGAGACCTAGGATAGAACCAAACAGAACTTGCAAAACAAGTCAATAAAGTGATTCCAAATGAAATGTTGCTATACTTATAGACTGAAGCATAATTGTCACCAGAGAGGTTTCTTCCAGCAAGTGACGGGAGCAGATGCAGAGACCCTCAGCTAAATAGTAGGCAGAAATCAGGCCAGGGGATGTAAAGATGATTTTAAGTAAAAAGTATTTTAAGAGGCAACAGTGTCAAACATGGCCCACAGAATCAACTAACCTGCATTTGTATGGGCTCACAGTGACTATTGGAGTGCGTGTGTGAGTCTGATCAATGTCCTCTGCATATATGTTATGATTGCATAGCTTAGTGTTCCTGTGAGATGCCTAAGAGTGGGAGCATAGCTGTCTCTGATAATTTTGCCTCATTCTGGGACCCTTGTCTCCTGTTGGATTGCCTTACCCAGCTTGATATAAGGGTTTGTGCCTAGACTTACTACAACTTGATATGTCATGTTTGGGAAGCCTACCCTTATAAAGAGAAAAAGGGAGAAGAAATAGTTCTAGGGTAGAGAGGAGGGGAGGAGGGACTAGAACTAGGAGGATAGGAGGGAGGGGAAACTGTGATTAGGATATAGTTTATGAGAGAAAAGTAAATTAAAAAATAACATAATTCTACATGGCCCTCTTCTTTACATTTTCTTGCCACATCATATGTGCATTGTTAACTTTGTCATGAGAAACTTAAGGTAAAAATATTAAAAAAATAAAATAAAATACAACCATGATGAGCATTATATAAAAATAAATCACATTACTATTATGTATTTTTTATTATACCCATTAAAGTATTTTAGTAATTATAGTGCCTGCTTTGATATAAAAATGACACAAAATATACATATATTTTATAATTTATCTTGTAAATTTAGAATATAAAGTGCTACCACCCAAAACAAATAAACATAATTTAATGTCAGTCACTTTGATTGATTTGTTAAAAGTTATGATTTCAGTAATTCCTTTAAGAAACTTCTGTATTAAGCCTTTTGATGAAAATCCTCCTATATAGTTTTTAATACTAAAAGAGTTCATGATTAATTAAATAATTAATTAATTTACAGTTGAAAAGTTTCACAAACTCTTAGCAATAACCCTATAGAAAGTACATGTTGTAGGAAATTTTTAAAAATTAAATAATGTTTTGAAGAAAATAACAATGTCTATCCAAATGATTACAATATACAATAATCAGTTTTAACATGCTTTGAAGATACCCTTTGTTGCAGCGTTTACACACAGAAACTGATGAAAATGAGTTTTTAATGAGTAATGATACTTTGTTCCTAATTCTTAATTCTTATTTTATTTCTGTAATAATGTCCTTTCCCTCCAGTTCTTTAAGATGTATTTATATTGGCCTTCTCTGTAGATGACTTTCTTTATTGCCTCTGACCCACTCCTGGATGCACTGTATCATACATCACCTTAGCTCTCGGGGTTAAATTTACACGTTCACATGTCACTTAACAAGTGTGTATTTCACCTCAAAACCTACACTCTGCCATGGAGATTCCTTGCTTAAAAGGTTTTTTGTTTGTTGTTTATAAATTTTGTTTTCTTTTTTTTTTTCCAACCTGAATTGTGGTGTATGAAAATCCCTACAGAGCTAATTAAACCCTCATATGAGGTAAAAGGCAACAACCAGAAGGACAATTAAGACTTGGTACCCCTTGGTTATTTGACAGAAATAATCTTTCTTGAGGAAAAATGCATTATTAGCTTGATAGGAGTCATTCTCAATTGTACAGAGAACACTATTTCATTAAAATGAGGACAAATTTAAGAGACATTTTTATGTTAACATTCACATACAATTTCTCTTTCTCTCATTTCTAATTGTCCAATGTTTTTACTCATGATTTTTCCCTTCATTTTATGCTGTGCCATTGTTAAAATTATGTCAAGTTTTATTATATGAAGTAGATGAGAAAAGCAAAAAAAACCACATGCACACTGTCTGCCACTCCAAATGAATGGTTGGCATTTGGCTGTCTGCTAACTAATTAAATGTCACTGAGTCCAGAGGCTAAATATGCCTCAGTCAATGATTTGGGAGATTTCACTGCTGCATATGTAGATTTAATTATAGAGCAATAGAAATTAATAAAGTAGCAGACCTTCTCAGAAACATATTTTATGGCTTATGATTTCTCTATGAAAGAACTTGCTAACCATTGCCCTTTGTACAATGTTATACTTTGCCAAGTTTATTAGAAACACAATGTTAAAGCAAATTCACAAGAATTCAGCTTAGTATTACACACATGCACAATTCTGTAGAAGGTCCAAAGTTAACATTTGTTTCATCAGCTAATCAGTGTCAAGTATGCTTCTATAATGAGGTGGTCCTGAAGATTTTTGACTGTATTATCATATATACTCTAGTCTTAAGAGTTTGAATAACTCTTCCATGAGTATATAACAAGAAATTTTTAATAATCATACATCATACTCTATATTTGAAGGGAGTAGATTTGATTTAAAGAGCATATCTATTTTTCTTTTATTGTTTTTTTTATTAGACATGATATCAAGAATTATCTATAGAAGACAAATATTCAAAGTGGAGAATTAATACACACACTCACCCATACCCCCACATATATATGTGTGTGGGGGGGGGTACATTTCTAAAACACAACCTAGATGGTAGTTCATCTTACTTCAACATCTATGCTGATGACACCAAATCTGTCTCTATTTGACACATCTCTAGGAGTTCCAGACATCAAACTATCTACCTACAAACATTATTCTCGAAAGGGTGAATAACACAATAAAAGGCCTCAGGTAATCATCCCTACTAAAGATACCTGTGCCCTATTCTAAGCAAGGCCCCTTCCATCATGTTAGTTGTTTCAAATAGCTAGTGTGCTTTTTGGAACATTTTTGTACTCCACCAGCTCGGTATATAGAGTATGAACACCTTTCTTTCTTTCTTTCTTTCTTTCTTTCTTTCTTTCTTTCTTTCTTTCTTTCTTTCTCTCTCTCTCTCTCTCTCTCTCTCTCTCTCTCTCTCTCTCTTTTTCTTTTTTTCCCTGTGAGGTATATTTTCTCTTTTTTTGAAATCTTTATTATTATTATTATTATTATTATTATTATTAGATATTTTCTTAATTTACATTTCAAATGTTCTCCTGAAAGTTTCCTATACCCTCCCCCCCACCTTGCTCCCCTACCCACCCACTCTCACTTTTTGGCCCTGATGTTCCCCTGTATTGGGGCATATAAAGTTTGCAATACCAAGGGGCCTCTCTTCCCGATGATGGCCGACTAGGCCATCTTCTGCTACGTATGCAGCTAGAGACACGAGTTCTGCGGGGTATGGACACATTTCATCCAATCCATTAAGTCAGATTTCCATCACCTGTGCCTGTATTACTTTAAAAACATAAGCATTTACTTATTATCTCTACTTCTAAATATCTTTATGTTCATACAAACATTTATTATTATTTCCATTTCTGTTGACATTTATTTTATCAGGGGTATGGAATGACCATATTTCCCCTAAGGATAAACAGCCACTTCATAGGAACTCCATACTCACCTCTTCCCAGTTTAATCTCTCCTACTTCTGTTTCTTTTTGCTGAAGAGAGGGTAAAGTGAATTTGAAATCTTAAGGGACATCTCTTTATTTCTTTATCAATGAACATCCATCTTTACATTCCTCTAGTCTCTGTGAGCCGTTTTTAATTGAATTTATTTTTCAGAAACATTTCTTGATCAAAAAGTTGTAGAACAAGAATGGCTTTGCTTCACTGTCATAGTCTCTGTACCTAATCTGTCACATTACTGTCACTTTGGCTTGGAGGTCTTGTTTTGCTCTTTTCTTTTTTCTTTTTTTCTTTCTTTATTGTTCCTCTGTACTTTCTATTTTGTTCACATTCCCATTAATATTATAATTTATGTCTATTTTTCACACATGCCCAATTATATCCCTTTCTCTCCTTATGTAATACCATTTTGATGTGTTATCCTATAAAACGTCATTTTCTTCATCATCATTTAATGCTGCCTTTTCTAGTTTAATTGCTTTCTTCTACTTCTTACTCTGGCTAAATTTAGTCAATAGTCTTTCTTGTCTATCTATCCATCCATCCATCCATCCATCCATCCATCCATCCGTTTATTCATCCACCTACTTATTCTGCATATGTATATGTGTGATATGTGTGTAGGGGGCCAGGTTCACAAGTGGTGAGCAGGGTAAATTTGGTATCTTTTTATAATACACTGTGTATTATCATGACATGGGCTATCCCACTGAACCTGAATTTGGGCTGACAGCAAGCCTCACATATACTCTAGTGCCATCAATGTACCAGAACATATATCCACTGCAGCTTTGACATAGGAGCTGAGATCTGCAATGAGGTACTCATGTGCATGCAATAAGCATCTTACTCATGGAACCACCTCCCTAAATCTTACTTGTTGCTCTAACATAAAACGAATACAAAGAGAATCAAACTTACAACTCAGTAACCCTGCAGTAAAACAGCCTGCTATCTATCTTAAAAATCTGGATCTCACTAGCCATGTCTATTGTCTTTGTGTCTTCCCTTAATTTTACTATTACTTGCAATCCAACACTACTATAGATGTATGCAACTGTGGCACTGTCAAAAGTATTAAGTACTTACCTTCACTATTAGTGCTATGTTTTCTAATGTTCTTTCTTAACTAGCTCTGAGATGCTCCACTGGATTCTCATTTTCCTGTTTACTAAGCATAGAGCTTAGAAAATAAGACACATGAATAGACTTCCTGAAGATTATTATTATTATTATTATTATTATTATTATTATTATTATTATATAGTGAATACATATCACCCAGTGAGATGAAATTTAGGGTCTTAACAACCTGCTATAAAATCAATATGCTGCTCTGTCAATTAAATTTAGAATAACACCTCTGCCACCATGAGAACAATAGAATGGCACAGATGTTTGATGCTAGTGCTAGGCATCAGAGGATCAGTTAATCTGCTTTGTGTGCAGAATGGTTTGGGGGACTTTTCAATCTCTCCAGAAGGCTCTAACTTAGTTCAGCAAAAAAAAAAAAAAAAAAAAAAAAAAAAAAATCAATGTTGTAAGCTAATGCAACATGCTCCTCCTCTGCTAAAGTCATCTTTCCAGTCACGTAGAAACTTTTGTTGATTCCTGTTAGGACTTTCTTCTCACAAGGGAAAGAATGCATATGTCCATCCTCTGCTTCACAGGGACATACAGGTAAACTTAGACAGTTTCAGAAGGTCAGTTTGAGAAATACATTAAGGCGTATAAAATCTACAGTCACACTAACCTCAGTGACTGAACGAGGAATTCTTTTGTTGACTTCACTTGGAATGCAACAACTCTTTGCAAATTACACTTTCCTCATTACAATGTGTGCTGATTCTTATTTAAATGAATGTCTGGTTGGAACAACCGGAAGAGCAGACACAGAATGAAAAGTATTCCAAGGAGATAGACAGGGATACAAATTATTTTTCTTTTCTTCTAAGGAAGCCACTAGCCAAACTCCTGCACATTCTTCTTTCCCTTGCATCCCCCCTCATTTTTTTTCTTTCTTTTTCTTTTTTTTTTTTTTCTCTCACATTCTTGCTGTGTTTTCTAGTCTGGCTCAGCCTCCTGTTTGGACAGATTATAGGCATGCATTATCACATACAGCACTTACATTTTGTTACCCTGGTGTATGAAGTAAATAAAAAGCTTGAGGGCACACTTGTTGCTATTTGACATCTAAATTTTTATAAGAATATGCAGTTCAATCCTTAAACTAGTCATCCAGAGGTTCCCTCCTATTTGCTTATCCAACAATTAGTTTTGGAGCATTTTGTTTGACATCACATGAATAAGAAATTAAAGATAAAAATTCCCTTTCAAATATATGGGTATGAGAATGTGTGTGTGTATGTGTGTTAAAGTATATGCATGTGTGTATGTGTGTGTATGAGTGTATGCATGTGTGTGTATGTATAAGTGTGTATGTAAATTCAGAAAATGGAATAAGGTAAGTACATGGGTTCTGAGAGTGAATCAGGGAAGACCTTTTTCAGAGCTGCATGGGACATATTAAGAGCACCATTCTAGGAAGAACGAAGCAACACAGACCTATGGAAACTGAGCATCTTGAAGAGACAGGAAGCAGGCACCTGAGAATCACACAAAATGAGGGACAACATGGTGGCAACAAGGCCAGCAAGGCTAGGATTTGTGTGCTTTGGAAGACAATAGTAAACTGTTTGCATTTGTCCTGCCTGCAGAGAAGATAGATGAGAATTTCCAACCATGGAAGGTATGACCTATTCTATACGACAATACTGTTTAGGTTTCAAAATGAGAATTTGCTATTATGCGAAATGGTCTAATTTAGATAAACTAGGTCAGAGAATTACATATGTCTATGTAACAATAATTAATAGGTGATTAAAGATGAACCCCAAGTGGTTTCTTACATAGATAGCTCTGTCTTCATTATTAAGTATCTTTAATGAAATTATAATATCTGTATTAAATTTATTTTTTGATGATTTACAGAAATGATATTTATTTAATTTCATGAATTCTTGAGTACTTTCCATTGTATTTCTACTCACAGTGACTCTAACAAATATTAGTTATAGTCAACATTATATGGATTGAAAATATATATGTACAATTATGCATAACCTTGAAAAAAGAGGCTACCTATTTGAAGGGGAGCAGGAAGGGTTATATGGGAGAGTTTGAAAGGACAAAAGGTTAGGGAAAAATGTAATTACATCTATCATTTCAAAAGTAAAGTAAAAATATATATTGTTTTCCTGGTCATTCAAGAAGAATGCTAATGAATCTATGTTAATCGTTGTCATTGAATTTACTGTCTTTTATGAGACTATAACCCAGCATAGAGATGACACCAGGAAAAGGCAGCATGGAGAGGATTCCTTGAGAGAGCACTAGAAGACAGAACATCGATCTTTTGTCTTAGTTTACTTTCCTATTGCTATTATAAAGTGTCCTGAAGGCTCAGGATATCCAAGAAACAATTCACAGACTATATGTAGCTCAAGAAGAAGGAAGACCGAAATGTGACTGCTTCAGTCCTTCTTAGAAAGGGGATCAAAATACCCATGGGAGGAGTTTCAGAGATAAATGTAGAGCAGAGACTGAAGGAAAGGCCATCCAGAGACTGCCCCACTTGGGGACCCATCTGTATACAGTCACCAAACTCAGACACTACTGTGGGTGCCAACAAGTGCTTGCTGACAGGAGCCTGATATAGCTGTCACCTGAGAGGCTCTGCCACAGCCTGACGAATACAGAGGTGGATTCTCACAGCCAACCATTGGACAGAGCACAGGGTCTCCAATGGGGTCCCCAATGAAGACATTAGAGAAAGGACTAAATGAGGTAAACGGGTTTGCAATCCCATAGGAAGAACAACAATATTAACTATCCAGACCTTCCAGGGTCTAACCTACGAACCAAGGAGTAAACATGGAGGGACCCATAGCTCCAGCTGTGTACATAGCCGAGGATGGCCTTGTGGGCCATCAATGGGAGAAGAGGCCCTTGGTTCTGTGAAGGTTCAATGACCCAGTGTAGGGGAATGTGAAGGTGGGGAGGCAGGAGTGGGTGGGTGGAGTCACACCCTCATAGAAGCAGGAAGAGGAGGCTTGGAATAGGGGGTTTCCGGAGGGGAAAACAGGAAAGGGGATACTATTTGAAATGTAAATAAATAAAATATCCAAAAAAGGGGAAAAGGTCCCTGAGAAAGGGTTTTAATTCAGTTCACAATTCTAAGTTACAGTCCACAACTGCAAGGAAGTCCCGAGAACAATGCCTTTTCTCGGTCGGTCGGTCCTGGGCTCAATCCTGGAAATGCAGTGGCTCCCATTCACGTTGAGTGCGCTCACCTTGAGTGACAAAATTAAGAGAACTCCTCACAGCTGTACTCATAATTCAAGCAATTCTAGGTAATTCCCCGGTGAGGCTCTCTTTTGAGATGACTCCTTATTGTTCAACTGGACAATCACAGCTGCCCACCACAGCTTCCTATCATCAAAGAAACATATTCTAACTATGCGCAAAAGAAGCAAAGCAGATGAAATAGCAGCATCCGCAACTACGAGAAATTAGGACATCAATAATTTTAAATGTACACATTACAATAGTCTACGACTTAAATGACTGGTACTTAATCTCGGTCTTGTACTGAAACAGGACAGACAATATGAATTTGCTCTTATGTTATTTCATCAATTATGATTGAGTGCCAGCCCCGAAGTAAGCACTTAATAGTGGGAAACAAAGTCATGAAAAATCGGAAACCAATTTCTTTGCATTTAACTCTTAGTGGGAAGCATGAGATCCAGAATGTAGACAACAGACAACAAAAGATGTCTTTTATTTTAACAACTCATTGTTTAAAAATTAGAAGTATGAATCATAACAGATGTTCTTTATTATTAAAAAAGAAACCCCACCTGTGGGATGACCGACCATTGTTGTTCTTGTTTTTTTTAAAACAGTCCTGTCAGAAAATAAGTGATTCATAAAATCACCTGGCAGTGTTAAGCATGGAAACCATTTGACAAGCCTGTCAGACCTTTCCAGTTTACCAAATGATGAATGCCAGAAGGAATAAATTTGCTTCAATTCGTCATCTCTGGTGCCTTGGTAAGGATAATCATTTTTTTTTTACATCATTTGATTTCCATTAATTATTCCTTTTGTCATCTGTCTTTGTTTCCTCCAACTTCCAGAATCCTACTGGAGACTAGCCGCACTGCCACTTCTTGGTTCAAGAAAGAACTGAATTCTTTTTTGTTACTCCAAAGATTCTGGAAGAAGACATTTCAGAACACTCTGCTGGCTTTTTCTCCCTGGAAATATCTCTAGAAAAATGGCGTAAATTTCACACTCACACAGGACGAGTTCCACTTTCAACTCAGCACTATGCTACCTCAGAATCCAAAAGGACCGAAATAAAAGATTTTCCCACAAATAGAGAAAGAATTCACTGATATTTAAAGGGAATTTGAGGAAAGGGACTAGAAAGCCATTAAAAGTTAAACAGTGGTTTAGAAAAAAATCACAAAACAGAAATGACAAACTAAAATAGGAATTTTTTTTCAGGCACAGCCCAGATGTGAAACAAATCAATGGTGCCCAAGAAATCTTCAATATTCTCGCCACTTTAGCCTGCAGATCCAATTATCTGCCGACATTTTCTGTTCAATCCTGCTGAGCTTATTCACCCACCCTCCGGTTAGAAAATAATAAAAGGTCTGAAGGTGCATCAACACTCAGAGAGGAAAGGAGAGGTGTGAGAATTGTAATAATTTTCTCTAGAGTTAGAAATAATAAACTGTTTGGGACTAGCAGGCTATCTGTTCCCAAGCAGTTTGACTTATTTATACTATGTTGTTTTTAGTTAATGTATGGGTTGATACTTTCCAATGAAGTATTGTAATAAAACCCTAAGCTGATTGTAGTCTGGAGTAACACTTAGAATTTTCTTTTCATTCATATAATTCGTTCGTTAGTACACAATATTCTGCAGAATGCATTCAGAGGCATCAATTCACTGGATACTGGTTACTAAGACTCTACTGGATGAGAGAGAGAGAGAGAGAGAGAGAGAGAGAGAGAGAGAACCCACAGTAAGGGGAGTAGAATGTAACATAAGCTATTACATTTTGTACCATTTATTTTTCTACAGAAAATAGAAGAGAAGATAGTGTATTAGGATTTCTGTGCAAGTGAAGAGGAAACCACAAAAATATCATGGCTTAAAGCTAAGCATGGGGGGCTGGTGATATGGCTCAGTGGTTAAGAGTGCTGACTGCTCTTCCAAAGGTCCTAAGTTCAAATCCCAGCAACCACATGGTGGCTCACAACCATCCGTAACAAAATCTGATGCCCTCTTCTGGAGTGTCTGAAGACAGCTACAGTGTACTTACATATAATAAATAAATAAATTAGTTAATTAATTAAAAAAAAAAGCTAAGCATGAACACTGTGTCTTATCTTCTGACAGATGTACGAAGTGTAAATAAGGAGATGCATACACAGTTGTCTTTGGTGACTGTGCATTGGTAGCTGATGTTCATAGAACTGAAGGAGATAATGTGAAGTCTTATGAAAAACACAAGCACTCACCATGGACCTGGCACAAAAGCCTGGTAGCTTAAAACAAAGTCCTGCAGGGTTCCTTTACTGAGATTAATTCATGTTCCCCCTTCCTCTTCCAAGACAATGGAGTTGCTCAAAAAAATTCAAGGCTAGATCAGGACATCTTTACATAAAAATGGTAGACCAATCAACCATCTGGTGTTTTCTCAAACTGACAACCCTAACTTAGGAGAAGACCCTTCAAATGGTTTAAAAATGGGAACCATCAAGGAGAGACTAGGCTTTGGAGGTGTGGGGGAGGGGAGAATCTTAAAGGCTCACAGGAATTAAATGAGGGTATCTTATCCAAGATACTTAGCCGTGGGGACATGAAACCAGAAGAGGGCACGTCCTGTAGTCAGGCAGGACCCTCAGTGTAGAGAAAAGGATACCAACCCACCCACAAATCTTTCCACCCCTAATTTTGTGCTGCCTAAAAGAAATTCAGGGATGGAGCAGAGACTGAAGGAAGGCCAACCAATAACCGGCCCAACTTGAAACCCATTTAATGGGCAAGCACCAGTCCCTGAAATTATTAATGATACTCTGTTAGGCCTGCAGACAGGAACCTAGTACAACTGTCCTCTGAGAGGCTCTACCCAGCAGGAGACTGAAAAAGATGCAGATACCCACATCCAAACATTGAATGGGACTCTTATGGAAGAGTTGGAGGAAGGATTAAAGGCCCTGAATACCTAAACTGGATAGAACCTCCTCAGGAAGAACAGTGATCTAACCTGGATCCCTGAGAACTTTCAAAGATTGAGCCATCAATCAACCAAAGAACATACTCAGGCTGGAATGAGGCCCCCAGCACATATGTAGCAGATGTACAGCTCATTCTTTATGGCCGCCTTGTCTGGTGGCAGTCCAAGAGGATGTGTGTAATCCTGCATGTGTGGAATGCCCATGGAAGGGACGCACCCTCTCAGAAGAGAAGAGGATGGGGAGTGGGTAGAAGGACTCTGGGAGGGGGGACTGGGAGGGAGGGCAGCACCTGGTATATACTTAAACAAATAAGAAACATTAACTCAGAGAAAAAAACAGCAGAATAGCTAAAATATAATTATGTTGAAATATTTTCTTACCTTAATAAAAGCACTATTACTAAAAGCAAGCACCTGTACTTTCAATATACTTAGTGTAATAATTCACCATGAGACTGTACAGGAAAGTAAAAATGTAGTAAGTTGCCAACATATCTGTGAACTCTAAATGTGTTCAACAGTACCTCGGGGATATGTTTGCCATTTTAGGAGAAAACACCACCTAGTAAGACATTGAACACAAGTGTGGGTAGTTTCTGCCTCCATGCCCCAAAGTAAGATAAAGGAAATATAATAAAGGAAATATAATGTGTCTGATACAGTGTGCTAGGCTTGTACTTATGAGACTCCCATGTGAATGTGTTTTCTGTTATATATTAGTAAGTTATTGTCTGTCTGTAATTTATTCTTTATTATACACCTCAATATACAGGGAAAATCTGAATCAGTCATTAGTTTTCTCTACATAAATAGAAATTCCATATACTGTTCATGCTTTCAGTGATTTTTTTTTTATTTTTAAGTAGAAGAGTTATTATACTATGTTATTGGAGAGACAGCAGAGGGAAATAGCTGGGAAGAATGGAGGGACAGACAATTGTGGTTGGGATGTGTCTGAGAGAAGAATGCCTGACAAATACGGAGGCAGATGCTGGAATGTTCATAGCCAACCATTGGACTGAGCGTGGGGAGATGGGGGGGGGGGGGGCAGAGAGGAGTTGGAAAGGGACTGAAGGGGCTGAGAGAACTTGCAGCCCCATGGGAGAACAACAGTGTCAGACAGACAGACTCCCCCGCACCCCTCAACTCCCAGGGACTGGACCATCAACCCAAGAGTATACATGGAGGGACCCCATGGATCTGGTCGCGTATGTGTCAGAGGACGGGCTTGTTGGACATAAGTGGGAGTGGCCCTTGGGCCTGAGGGGATTCAATGTCCCAGTGTAGAGGAACGCCAGGGCAGGAAGGTGGGAGTGGGTGGGTCTGTGTACACCCTCATTGAAGCAGGGAGACGGAGGGTGGGATAGGAGATTCCAGAGGGGAGACCTAGAAAGGGAATAACATTTGAAATGTAAATAAAGAAAATATTCAATAAAGGAAAGAAGAATGTTTTCAATCATCATTATCACTGAACCAAGTATATATATATATATATATATATATATATATATATATATATATATATATTAGACTTGGGACTTTTGCACACAAATGTATAAATGATGGGTAAACATATTCTTTCTTAGTAGAGAAGGTAGAATGTTTTTCAATTATTTCTTTTATTTAGAGTATTATAATATAATTACCTAAATTTCACCTTTGCTTTCCTCCCTGTAAACCTTCTTATATTCTTCTCCATGCTGTCTTTGAAACTCATGGTCTCTATTTTCCTCAGCTATATCAGCGTACTAGTTTTATTCCAGTAATCATGTTTTCTACAGCAACGTGGATGAGTTCTCCTAGGCATTGAAAATCCGATTATTCAGGTCTCAAAGTACTTTTCCTCCTTTACTCAAAGGCTCAGTGCAGAAAGCTAGAGCTTTAGACACCATTGTATTTCCCACTTTTATTTTTCCCAGAAGAAAGCTGCACAGCTTCACTGTTAGAATATAGGAGCAGTAATATTGGCAACAGTGCTCAAAACATTCAATAATACAAGAAACCAGCCATCCATTCAACAAAGATAAAAATTTAATTATCACCTGTGTGCCAGACACTGTCCTATGTGCAGAGGTTACAAATAGAAATGATACATGCTTCCTATTTTCCAGTTAGTAGTGTTAGCTCTAGGGAAGTCAATGATTTCCTATTTGGTATAAGTCCTTTGATTATAAAAACATGTTGAGAAGCCTAGCTTCTGTTTCTGTCTGGCAAACTACAGAAATATTTGATATGCATGTCTCATGTTACATGGATCAGCTTTCCAAGAATAAAAGAAAAACAAAGAACATTTAGTTACTCTACTCTGAGGGAAAAATATGAAATGACAGAGTGCTGATAAGTTTTATATATATTCTACCATGAAATCATTCAACACATATATTTTGAATAACATTCACTATAAATCACTCTGTTAACAATGAGAAAATAGTGAATTAGATAGCATTTTCCTCTTCTTGAATGCTAGCAGCCCAGTAATAAGACAAATACAGAATAAATATGGGGAGTATTTTTCTCAGAAACAAAGAATAAATGAATGAATGAAACAAAGAAAGAAACAATGAAAGAAAGAGTACCAGGGCTTTAGAAAGCTTTGCAGTTTCACAATATAGAGAACTTCAGAGGAGTCAGGTAATTAGATGAGGAGAAAAGCTGGTTTCAAGGGTTGCAGAGACTCATACATTTTACCAATTTGTTCAAGAAGAGACTCAAAATTACAGAAATGGAGGTTCTATCATAAAAGGATTAAAGAAGTTTGTGAAGCTTGCTTTCAGAGGTTCTAAAGAGTGCAGAGAAAATTGAAGAAGCATGTCTGAGACACATACTTGAAAATTTCACAGATTTCCAAGCATGAGGAAGAGAAAGGCTTCCAAACAGAGCATGTGGTTCTATATGCTCCATTTACAGGATGTGAGGTGGTAGATAGTAAGAAGGAACAGATAGTACTGAGGACTGTTATTAAAGTATAAACACAAATGAAAGCGATCAGGAAACAGGACGTTTTTTGTTTTGTTTTTTTTTTTTTTTTCTCTTTATTAGATATTTTCTTCATTGACATTTCACATGTTATCCAGAAATTTTCCCATATCCTCCCGCATCCCCGCCCTGCTCCCCTACCCACCCCTCCCACTTAATGGCCCTGGCGTTCCCCGGTACTGGGGCATATAGAGTCTGTATGACCAAGAGGCCTCTCCTCCCAATGATGGCCAACTAGGCCATCTTCTTCCATATAAGCAGCTAGAGACATGAGCGCAGGGGGAACTAGTTAGTTCATGTTATTCTTCCACCTAGAGGGTTGAAGACCCCTTCAGCTCCTTGGGTACTTTCTCTAGCTCCTTCCTTGGGAGTCCTGTGTTCCAACTAATAGCTGACTGTGAAACAGGACGTTTTAAATAGTTTGTCTTATTAAATGTAAACTGAAGATCATTTTGTTCAAATTTTTTGTTTGGCAAATGTACTGAATGGAATACAAATAGGGTGAGGATACAGACAGACAGCACGTCTTGGACTGATCATTGAGTGACTATGGATTTTCTTTATTGAAGTGATGGTCTAATGAAGAAGAGAACTAAATCCCAAAGTTTTAATAAAATATATTCAGGGATAGGTGCTTAGGTGTGACTGCTCTGTAGTAAAGATATTGATGAAATACATTACCTGCCACTTCCTAGAATAACTTACATCACTTAATGCTAGTAGAAATACCTCAGTCACATGCCCAGACATTATGATTTAAGTGATGGGGGATTGGGGAAGCACTGCCTAGGTACTGAAATTAAAGAACTCCTCAGGTAAGTTTGATGTGCTTGATAATTTTGAAACATTTCTCATGGCAAAAGCATCTGTCTGGTATACTTCAATGTGAAGAGTGTGGATTCTGATTGAAGATAACCATTGTGTTAAGAATCCTGGACAACAAAAGCCACCAATATCTTTTATGTAAGCAATGGTGATGATTATTCATTGCATGATATGGAGAATTGTATGTGAAGTGCACAGGTGTGTCAGGAATGCTGAACAAGAACCAGGTATTCTAAATCATCACCTATAAATAACAGTAACTATTATGAATGCTCTTGTCATCTCATTCTCTGGGACGTAACATTTAAAATGGTGGTTGTAAAGGAGAACATGTATAATGTTTGAAACATTAAATATCTCTAGGATTAGAACTCAGAGAACATACAAGAATGGGTAAGAGATGAAGGAAAAGAGAAATA
The DNA here is from genome assembly GCA_902729485.2 of Mus minutoides. Lineage (NCBI taxonomy): Eukaryota > Metazoa > Chordata > Mammalia > Rodentia > Muridae > Mus > Mus minutoides. Next base: position 223,863 of record LR750664.1, read on the forward strand.
AGAGCTGTAATGAGGAAGGCTTAAATCATGGAGTAAATTCAAAAAGGACTTTTTTTTTTTAATTTTGTGAAACTTATTTGATCATAAATCTAAACTATCCCCAACTAATTTAACTATGCTAAATCTCTTCAGTCTAAATAGAGACAAGGGTCTTCATATCTGCCATTGTGAGGTCATAGTTAGAGGCAACCAGGTACAACAGATTCTTTCAAGAAGTTTAATTTTAAAGGAGCCACAGGTGGGGATGGTAACTAGGTGTGCTGGGTTATGTCATTTGAGGAGAACAGATTATGGAATTTTACTAGAATGAAGCACTTAAGACAAGAGAAGCACCCAGCTCTTATGACAAATGTGTAGTCCTAACGAAAACGGATGAAGCACGCCACTGTGACCATGGTTGACTACGGAGAGAGGATTAAGAATTATTATTATTTTTTTTTTCTGAGAAGAGACTGTAGCAGCAGTGTTAACAGAGAATTGCAGCAGTGGACAAAGCAGTAGGGACAAAACCAGAGGAGCTGAAGAGCCTGACTGTGTGCTTCTCTTTATTTTGGGGGGAGTAGACTTGACTTCCACTCACATCACCATGTCCCTTCCAGGTGTAGAACTTTTCTCTCGAGAGGTCCCGGTATCAGACCAGATAGAACATTTATCTGTTGATAACCATGCCTTGCACATCCTGGGAGGCTAATTAGTAGAATGGAAGAATTTCAGAATAAATGAAGAAGAACATTACAGGAATCAAAGGAAACACTACCATAAAGGACAGAAGCAACCTCCTAGCATGGCTTCTTTCTCTTCTTCTATTGGTTTCCTTTTCCTCTACAAATAGTGGAAGACACTTCCTGGAGACTGAGCACATGGAACCAAAGACCAGAACTGAGGACAGGTAAAGCTTTGCAACTTGGACTCTAGCTTTATAAACTAAGGCCAAACATACAATGTTATTCATGGATGCATTGCCTTAAAGTATAGTTCTAGAGAAACTACAAAAAGGCATTTATTCATTGATACACTGTAGAACTTTTAAAAAGTTGGATCTTCTTTCCATCTTACTGGTCTTCAGCCTAATTTAATTATATAGAAATGCAAATGATAATAATAATAATGATAATAAACAAATTTCACCCAATGCATTTCTTGTCTAGAAGACAATTCATCTTCATTGTCAGAACACAGTGCAAGAACAGAGTCCTGTAAGGGGGATCCTGAGTGTCTGTGAGACAACTCCAAGAAAACAAATGTCTTGTGACATCAGTTTCTCCAAAACCATGGAATTGTTCTTAAATGTGCTTTTGTGTCAGCTGTAGCAGACAGAAGGGATTTTCCTGCAAATTACTCATTACAACTGGCTTCTCTTATTTGTTTACATTCCTACTTGAAAAAAGCATGGTGTATGCTGCATGCTGCTGGCCTATCATGTATGGCTTGCACTCATGCGGCGCCTTGTAACCCTCAGAGAATAAATTGTCTGATGCTGTGAGTAAAGCTGGCTATTGCTTGAGATTTTACACTGCCTCATTCATTGGCTCCATTCTCCCATGTCACACCACCTCTATGTTCTCTGACTGTAGTGTGATAAGTATTACTGTGGTGGAGCATACAAAGGATACCGAATCTCAAAGAGTTTTATTTTTAATTTTTTCATTATTTGTGAAGGAAGGTTTCTGTAAGAGTTCATTGGCACCTGCACTGGAAGGGTGAACTAGAGCAATGTTTTGAAATGTGAATCATTAAACCAAGGGGACAAAATAGAAGAAAAGAATGGGTGTGACTGCAGCATTCAGATCTCCAGCACCAGGTATTTATATTTACACACAGTCCATGCTTGTCACGCACTGCTTGCACCACTCCCAGAGGTGGGCCAGGGAGCAGATGCGCCATAATCTGCAATTCCCGATATCCGCATACGTTTGTGTCAGTGAAGTAATCCTACTTGATCACCTCCATCTTTGATCTGCCAGCTTTCTTGGGCAAATGGCTAAGGCATTCCCTTATTGGCCATTTTGTGTCAGACCTAACAAGATGTTCTCCTGAGGTTTCAGGACGACTTCACCACATCTAAGTTTACATTTGTTTCCTCTCCAAACATCATTTATTCCTAAACCGCCATCTGACTTCATCATGTCCTGTATTCAAAAGCACACGCCAATGATTCCGTTCATTCCTGCTGCTGAATACTCTTGATTCACCCTGTCTATCTCAAAGAGACATTGTATGGAATTCATTTTCCATAAAACCCACTATTGACTTAATGCATTTATCCTAATATTAATAGGAAGAGCAATTATGGTGCTCTGTTTAAAATGAATATTTTAAAGGCCTTGAGAGGATGTACTAAAATAGAATTTTTTTCTAAAGGAAAATGAGTACCTGGTAAGTTTTTTTTTTTGACAGCATTGCTTTTTATTCTAGAAAAAAAAATATATAATAGGATGAACGTCATTATTGTTAACTGCTGCAATTAATTGCACTTATGTGCTTATGTGGTTATGCAGGCATCCTAAGGCTTTCTTCATCATCTCAAACTGAGAACCCGTGGATAACAGATAAAAATCCTCCAGCATCGTCCATTTACTGCCATCGTTTTGTTGTTGCTTATGTCTCTTATTATTTTAAATATTTTATTAAATAGAATCACATAACATCTGTCTGACCTATTACACTTCCCATAATACTTTAATTATTAGAATTTCACTCCATTTTAAGACTGAATTAAATTTTCTGCCATGTAACATACCACATTCATTTACATGTGCATCAGCAGCAGACTTTGGATTGGTTCAGTACTTGGACTGTTATGAAATATGTCAAAGGTTTCCTTGTAATGGGTTTGGCCTAATGCTGCTTATATTATAATGTTAATTTTGGGCCCCCAAACTGCTTACACAAGTGTCTGCATGTAAGATCCCAGTTGGTTCCAATTGGTAAATAAAGATGCAAGAAGCATTGGCTGAGCAGGACAGACAGAGGTGGAACTTTGAGAATTTCCAGGGCTTGGGAGTGATAGAAGGGAGAGAAGAGGATCCACCATGCAGGGAGGAGGAGAGGAAAGATCCCATACCTGAGAATAGTGGGGGAACCAGGCGAATTCGGTCCAGTTAGAAAGCCCTCTGGGTCCAGAGCAGTGGAGATAGGGCATAGATTTAGTAAGGATAACTTGGGGATATCAGCAGGAGGTGGATTAACTGCAGGAAGTGGTCCACCTATTGCTAAATTTAAAGCATAACAAATATAAATGCTGTGTGTGTGTCTGCCATTCAGGAACCTAGTCCACTGAGGCAGGGACACACAGCCAGATTTCATTTTTAAAATATTTAATTTAACATTTCTTGGTACATGTCTATGGTTCCAGCCACTTGGGACATTGAGGCAAGAGGGTCTCAACTGTAGAAAGCGAATGCATAGCATAACTAGGCCTGATTTCTCATAAGAAATACAGGAAGTTGTGGGTAGAGCTCAGTACTACAGTGTATATTCTAGGCTTTGGTTTAGATAAGACAAAAAATTAAAATACCAAACACTTGTAGGTCTAATTAAAAACAAATTATAGATAGATAGATAGATAGATAGATAGATAGATGGTAGATGGAGATAGAGATAGAGATAGAGATAGAGATAGAGATAGAGATAGATTAATTGATTGGAAATGGATTAGGGACCAGAGAAGATGTGGAGGGGTAAAAATTATATAAATACATAGGAATGAAGCCCTGAGGGCCAGAAGAAAGAATGGAAACAGGCAACCTTAGGAGGTTGGAGGTATGGGGACCCTCTAGAATGTACCAAAGACCTGGGAGGTGAGATATTCTCAGAATTCAGAGTGGGGACCTTAGATGAAATACCTATAGTGGGGAGAAGGAACTTGTAGAGTTTGCCTCCAATAGAAGAAAGGGCATCAAGTGGAGGAATGGGATGGCCATCCCACAGTCAAAAACTCTGACCCAGAATTGTTCCTGTCTGAAAGAACTGCAGGGACAAAAAGAGAAGAGACTGGGGGGGGGGGGAGCGGGAAGGAGGTCAGTGGCAGGCCCAAATTGGGATCCATATCAAGGGAAGGCTCCAAGACCTGACACTATTACTGATGCTATGGTGTGCTCACAAAAAAAGGGGCCTATCATGACTGCCCTCTGAAAGACCCTACAAGCAGGTGAAAGAGTCAGATGCAAACATTTACACCCAGACAATGGACAGAAGCTGGTGATCCCCACAGTTAAATTAGCTAAAAGCTGGATGAAAATGAGGAGGAGGGCAACCCTGTTGGAGGACCAGTAGTCTCATCTAACCTGGACCCCAAGAGCTTTCAGACAGTGAGCCACCAACCAGGCAGCATATACCAACTGAAATGAGGCCCCCAACACATATACAGTAGAGTACTGCTAGGTCCGGACTCAGTCAGAGAAGATATCTCTAACCCTCAAGAGACTTGGAGCCCCAGGGATTGGGAAGGTCTGGTGGAGGAGTGAGGGAGTGGTGACATCCTCTTTGACATCGGGGCTGGAGGTATGGGATGTAGAACAGTCAGAGGGTGGACAGGCAGGGGGATAAAGTCTGGACTGTAAAAAAAAGGATGAAAGAATAAATAAAAATGAAAATAAGTAAACATCTAAAAGTAAAGAAAAACAGACGTCATCTATGTTTTGGTTTGGAATGTCACCAAAACCATGTTTTAAATACTTCTTCAAAGCAGAAAAATTTCAATGTTGAGCTGGGGAGAAATGATGGCTTCATGAAGACACTGCTCTATCCCATGTACTAGCTCATTGAAGCTTTCAGAATTGAAATGACTATGAGAGTTTATGCAACCTGGGGGAGAGAAGGCCTAACTGAATGCAGTAGGGCATTATGGCCATGGTTTTGTAGGTTATAATTCCCTAGATCCCTATTTGGCTATTGATGGGTTTCTTTCCTGGCTATTGAAATATGAGCAACATTCTCTATCATGCATGCTGTCATTATGATGCATGTCACACTACAGCCTGAAAGAGTAAGACCCAGTTATGAAATCTTGAGCCAAAGTGTTTTTTTTTTTTTTTCTAATTTCAGACTTTTTAAAAGCACTTTGTCACAGCAATGAAAACCTAAAGCCAGTAGATAGGGAGTGGTTATGGGAGAGAGGGGAGGTAGAGGGTCGCTGGGAGCAGTGGAAGGAGGGGAAACTGTGGTTAAGATGATTATATGAGAGATGAATCTATTTTTACTGTTCAGAAAAGAAAAAGCTGGGGACCCAAAGTACATTTCACATGGCTATGTCATTTCAATTCTAGACATATCTAAGAAATTCCTAGGCACCTGCATAATGAGATGTGTAGTAACATTGTTACATCAATTTTCATACTGAGAAATGCAAATGTCTAAGAACAAGAATGGGAAATACAAATTATAGCGCATGTGTTATGCTCTACACTATAGTGTAATGAAAATGTATGAAGTAGGTGTTACCTAAAACATCTAAAGTATGAGAAAAATATTCCCTTTAAAATTGAAGCTTAATTAAGTATTTTAGTCACACAGCACTCGATGCTATTTAAAGTTTTTCTTAGGACACGAAGATATCATAATATAAAATCTTGTGGGTTTGTGGTTAGGAGGATCCAACTTGTGTTCTTAAATCTCATCGTTATCTCTAATTTCAGTTAAGGGTATCCCATGTCTCTGACCTGCACCTGCTTGATATGTACATACCCAAACACAGACATATATACTTACACATAATGAAAAATAATAACAAAATAAATATTTGAAAATGCAAATCTCTTGAGAAAAAGATTATATCCTGAGAGTCCTGATAGAATAAGCAATCTAGAAGACTGGACGGGACACTTGGTTTTATATTTACTATCTTAATATTTAATGAGGGTAATAAGTACAGACATGTATCTCCTCTCCCTTTGTAATCAAGGTGTCATGGTATAAATGTTCCATAAACTTAAAACTCCAAGTTCACTGAAGGGTGATACCTGCCCTCAAATGCATGCTTTTCATCAGGAACCAGAGAATCTCTGCCATTTAGAGGCATGCCTTTCAGATGCAAGACTTGAGCCATGGCAGAAGGGAAGGTGCTGATCTGAGTCATAGTCATCACATCAATTTTTCTTTGTTTTTATATTGTTTAGTTTTTGAAGCATAATACTCCAGAAAGACAAGGTTCCAGTTCTCTGCAAGAACTGTGCTGTAGCTCCATCCTGAACTCCATATTGTTCTGGCTGAGTTGAGGAGCAACTGTTGTGACACTATGTTGTGTCACCATGTTGTAACAAACACTATGTTACACCAGTAATGCTCAATGAAGTGTGGAGTCCAAGGACCTGCCTCATATATTCCAATCTAAGGACTAGGGCACATGGTTTGGTTGCCCATGGTCTGATGTTTGATTTAAGCTTTGATAGATTACCGCCCATTACCATACACAGGGTGACTTATGGAGAATAATCACTTCATTCCTACAGTCTGTAGACTGATATGTAGGCAGTAGTAGACAGTCTAAAGAAGGCTTTATTAGATAATACTATTCTCACATATGTGAAGAGGTACACACATGAGCTTGCTATTACTTTTGTTAAGGTATTATGTGTATCTATGGGGACTGTGGCCTCTTGAATTACATACCTTGTTGAATTTTCACCCTTATTACACTACTGATTACCTCAGGATAACTTTTATCCATCATCCATCTGTTTGTCTATGTATCTACCTAGGTATCTATCTATGTATCTATATATCTATATATCTATGTATCTATCTATGCATCTATCATTTCATTTCTATTATTTCTGAGCTATGGACTGACTGTTCAGCTGGATTGACTTATAGTTACTTTGCATAATGAATAGTGAACTTGTAACAATCATCCTGCATCAATATGCCAGTTGTTGAGACTACAAATATGAGAACTTGCACTCAGCCACAGCTTTGGATGCCAAGATTTCAACTTTGAGAAGATTCTCATAAGTAACACTTATCATAGTCCTTATGGAAATTTATAAAATAAATGTTATACTGTTTTGGAACAATTTCTGGAACAAATATAAAAGGGAGAAATACTTAAATCTATTTTCATCACATAAAGATCTTTCCAGAATAAGCAATAATTTTGCTGTAATCACAATGTAAGCTAGAAAATGAGAACCATTTGAGGAAAAAGCCCCAACACATAATCAAAACCATGAAAAAAAAAAAAAAGAAATGTCCCAAATATTTAAGTAGATACAAACTTAGGATGAAGATGAAGAGAACAATTTGAAGTTTAAATCATGAGATCTGAAGGAGTTTACATTTCATCATTTGTGTAGAATATAGCTTTTATGAACTCAGGAACATGACTTCAAGGTCCAATGGTGGGATGGAGGTTACATACTCCTGACTATGGAAGATAAAAGGGAATGGGGTAGGCCTATGGGAAAAGAGCCACCACGAAGCATCCAAAAGCTTAATGAGTCACACCAAGGGACAAGGCAAAAGTGGATTTGTACAGGTCTATGATGAATTCTTTAGAGACTGGAAATTTGAGTAGAAAGGATAATTTCTTAAGAATGCTGGATATTGCTGTAACACTTTAAAGAGAAGTGGTTTGCTTTAAGTCAGTTTCTTTGAATATTTTAGGAATTTTTCAGTTTCTAGAAGATACTTTGGAATATAGGTGTGGCAATAAGCAGCAAAGCACAGATTAAAAATAAAGTTTTCGCCGGGCGTGGTGCACATGCCTTTAATCCCAGCACTCGGGAGGCAGAGGCAGGCAGATTTCTGAGTTTGAGGCCAGCCTGGTCTACAAAGTGAGCACCAGGACAGCCAGGGCTATACAGAGAAACCCTGTCTCGAAAAACCAAAATAATAATAATAATAATAATAATAATAATAATAATAATAATAATAAGTAAAGTTTTCATTTTGTTATTGAAACATAAAAAATGTTTTAGAGCATCTGGGTTCTTATGGGCAACAAGGAAAAAAATAAACTCTAAATACAGAACCATGATGAACACATGAAAAAATAGAGCTGAGCAGTAGTCTATCCAAATAATAATTGATTTAGAAATTCAGAATTTGAAACATGTGTGAGTTAGTACAATCAGATATCCCCTGGTAAAAGAAGAACCTAAAGAATATAAGCTAGTCATATAAATGTGCCAGGTTTGATAAGGGAAGCAAGATATGTTCTGTATCACTGGATTCAGTGATGGGGACAATTTCTGAAATATTTATTTACCTAGTAGGGTTCAACTTTTAGAACCATGACACAGAGTAAATGATATGGTAGGATTTACTAGAGAATTAGCTAACTACCTGTGACTTGCAACGCAATGATACTCTTTTAAAAAGATTGGTCTTATATAAATACAAATATTGTTTTGTAAATTAAAGGATATTTAGGGTATTTTGAATTATGGAAAATTAGAAATAAGATATAAAGACGTGTCAAACTCTTTAAGAGGGAAAATAAGAAGGTACAGTTAGGTCAAACAGTTGATTCATTTAAAAGCAGTATGTGAGGAGGGTAGAATAAATCAATGATAACCTGGTGTGGGAGGATTCTAACTAGCCTTCCGCTCTACAAAGGATAAATTGGATGAGAAAAAATTTGAGAAACAACACCCTTCACAATACTCACAAATAATATACAGTATCTTGTTGTAACTCTCACCATATATCTTAGTTAGGGTATTATTGCTGTGAGTAGATACCATGATCAAGGCAAGTCTTATAAGGACAACATTTTATTGGGGCTGGCTTTTGGTTCAGAGGTTCAGTTAATTATCACCAGGCAGGCAGGAGCATAGAAACATCCTGCCAAGCATGGTACAAGAGGAGATGAGAGTTCTACATTTTCATTTGAAGGTGGCTAATATAGTCAGCTAGCATGAAGGTCTTAAGCACACTTAAGTACGAATGAAGTATCTACACTCACAGTGACACACCTACTCCAAAAAGGCTAGACCTCCTAATAGAGCCACTTCCTGGGCCAAGTATGTTCAAACAATCACATTTCACTCCCTGGCCACTATACACTTGTTCAAACATATGAGTCTATGGGGGCCATACCTAAACATAGCATAATGAATAATATATTTTGTCTAATTCCCAAAGTTCCCACTGTTTATAGAAGTCTCAAAAATGTGAAAAGTCCAAAGTTCAACATCTCTACTGAGATTCATCCAATCACTTAACTGTAATCCCCAAAGCAAGATAGGAAACCAGCTGAGCAAACTCCAAACTCTGCATCTCCATGACTGATGTCAAAGCATTTTTTAGATCTCCAATTCTTTTTTCATCTTTGTTGTCTCCAGCAAACTTCTGCTCCCTGGGCTGGTTTCACTCCCTGTTAGCAGCTTTCCTTCACCAATAGCCCATGGCTCTGGAATTTCCAACATCTTGGGATCTCCAAGGCAATTTCAATGTTACAGCTTCTTGTTGCAATGTATGGGATACACACATGATCTTCTAGAGTTCCTCCCAAGGACTTGTGTCACATCTTCACCTCTGCCTTCTGTAGCTCTAAGCTCAGGTTGATCCACTCCACTGGTGCTGCTATTCTTGGTAATTCTCCCATAGCACTAGCATCTCCAATATTCTAGGGTCTTCTTCTGCAAATAGGCTTTACCAGTAGCTAATTATAGGCTCTCATCAGGGTGCCAACTCTTACCTCTTCTGTCCTGGGCTGTCAACTGCAACTGTAGTTGCACATTCACCAAAGGCAAGACCTTCCTTGGCCTCTTACAGTACCAAGCCTCAGTTTCTCTTCATGAACCATTCAGGTCTTCAAAACCAGCACGACCTGGGTACTATTATTCACTCTAAAGCCAGAGCTACACTGCTGAAGATGCTGGATTCTGCTGCTTACAGGAGCTAGAACATGCCCCCCCCCTTCTATTACATTGACATGAGCGTGGCTGTCCTAGGTCTTGCTATGTAGATTAACCTAGAGCTCAGAGGTCTGCATGACTGTCTCCTGGAATTAAAAGTGTGTAACACTATGCCTGGACCTAAATTTAGGTGGGTAGGATCTTGCCCGAAAGTCTCACTCCCTTCATCTGCTATCTCTTAGAGCACAAGATGCAGCTCCATTTCACTTCCTGGTGCCCCTTTAATACTAGAACCATATATTTTATATTATTCCTTTCTAAGCTTGCTATGCTTATTCAAAATGCTCTTCTTGAGACTTAATCAGAGAACAAAGTCTCTGCTGGGCATTTCTGAGACTTCCTTTGTCAATCCAATTCATAGATATCTCTTTACCTTACCATCACATAGGCTCTTCAGACAAGAGCAAAAAGCAGTCACATTCTTCACCACAATACCACAAAACAGTCTCTAAACCACATATTGAAATTCTTCTCCTCTGAAATCTCTTGGTCCAGGTCTGAACAGTTCAAATTACTCTCAGCAACAAAATATTCCATGTTTCTTACTTGTGTGGCTCCTTAAGCTCCACTTAAAGCATTCTACTGCTTTCCAAATTCAAAGTCCCCAAATCTACATTTTCCAAACAAAAGCATGGTCATGCCTATCACAGCAGTACCCTAGTCCTGATACCAACTTCTATCTTAGTTAGGATTTTACTGCTGTGAACAAATATCATGACCAAGGGAAGTCTTATAAAATATTATACTACAACCAGGCTACAACTACTAATAGTGCCACTCCCTGCTCCAAACATATATAAACCATCACACCAACCAAGGGAAAGATCTGTATGACAAGAAAACCAAGTCCCTGAAGAAAGACCTCAGAAGATGGAAAGATCTCCCATGCTAATGGATAGGTAGGATTAACACCACTGTGGGGAGCAGGAGCGGCTGCATGGACCAAAAATGGCGCATGGCTCTATGCCAAGCCCCGTGACCTTGCTTGTTTATCCCAGTCTCAGGCATGCACAGTAAAAGCAGTGTAACTTGTTGGAGAGATTAGCACAACATCTTGCGATACCATTCTATCAGCCAATCCTGCATGCTGCCTTGGACATGTGTGTATATGATTGGGTGTTGTGAGGTGACATGAGTGAATGGAGGGGGATAAATTGTGGGCAGTCCCAGGGGGAAGTGATTTAGAAGATTAAGAGAGACCAGCATTAGAGAGACCAGGGTGAGTGAGTGAATGGATGATTGATGTGTATTAGTGAATGGCTGCAGCTGTGTGAAACCTGAGAGAGAGAGAGAGAGAGAGAGAGAGAGAGAGAGAGAGAGAGAGAGAGAGAGAGAAGCAGAATAAAGCAGAAGCTGTGAAGGCAAGCTGCACTGAATCCGCCTTCACATCCCCGTGTCGTTTATTCCCACCATCTCTGCTGGTCAGTGACCTGTGGGTGTGTGACAACCACAGAGATAGAAATGTCAGTTCTCAACTTCATATGGAACAACAACAACAACAACAACAAATGGGAATGGAGAAAACAATCCTCAATAAATGAACTTCTGGGGGAATCACCATTCCTGACCTCAAGCTCTACTACAGAGCAATAGTGACAAAGAAAAAAAAAGTCACAAGGTATTGGTAAAGACACGGGTCAATCAATGGACTAGAATTGAAGATCCAGAAATAAACCCACACCTATGGACATTTGATCTTTGACAAAGAAGCCAAAACCATAAAGTAGGGGGAAAAAGAAAGCATCTTCAGCAAATGGTGCTGGTCCAACTGGTGGTCTGCATGCAGAAGAATGCAAACTGATCCATATTTATCACCTTGTACAAAGCTCAAGTCCAACTGGATGAAGGACATCCATATAAAACCAGATACACTGACTTTAACAGAAGAGAAAGTGGGAAATAACCTCCAAACCAATGGCAATGGGGAAGATTTCCTGAACAGATCACCAGTGGCTCAGGGTATAAGATCAACAGTTGACAAATGGGACCTCATGAAACTGAAAAGCTTCTATAAGGCAAAGACAGTGTCAATAAGCAAGCTACAGATTGGGAATTATCTTCACTAACCCTATATCTGATAGAGGGCTAATATCCAAAATCTATAAAGAACTCAAGAAGATAGAAACCAGAAAACCAAATAACTCAATTTAAAAATGGGCTTCAGAGTAAAACAGAGAATTCTAAATGGAAGAAACACTAATGGTCTAGAAGTACTGTAAAAACTGTTTAACATCCTTAGTCATCAGGGAAATGCAAATCAAAATGACCCTGAGATTCTACCTTACACCAATCAGAATGGCTAAGATAAAAAACTCAGGTAAAAGCAGATGCTGGCGAGGGTGTGTAGAAAGAAAAACACTCTTCCATTGCTGGTGAGATTGCAATCTGGTAAAACCACTCTGTAAATCATTCTGGCTGTTCCCCAGAAAATTGGTACAGTTCTACCTGAAGACCCAGCTGTACCACTCCTGGGCATATACCCAAAAGATGCTCGACTATATCACAAGGACACATGATCCACTATGTTCACAGCAGCCTTATTTTTAATAAGCAGAAACTAGAAACAACCCAGGCGCTCCTCAATCGAAGAATAGATACAAAAAAGTAGAATAATACTCAGCTATTACAATCGAGAACATTACAAATTTTGCAGGCAAATGCTACCCATAGAAAATATCTCATCCTGAGTGAGGTAACCCAGACCCAAATGACATACATAGATTGTACTCACTGATTAGTGCATATTAACCTGAAAAGTTCAGAATATTCATGATACAACTCAGATAATATGAAGCTTAATAAGAAGGAAGGCCCAAGTATGGATGCTTCAATCCCACTTAGAAGGGGGAACAACATAATTATGGGAGGCAGAGGTGGGAGGGACCTAGGTGGGAGAGTGTAGGGAGAGGGGAAAAAAGGGGGAGTAGAATCAGGTATTGGGGAGGGCAAGAGGGCCTCAAAAAATGAATAGATATATGCAGCTGTGTTGGGTAGGGGACAGGGTGGGGAACCACTAGAAAGTCTCAGACACCAGAGATGTGGCAGGTTCCCAGGATCCAATGAGGATGACATTAGCCAAAATACCTAAGAGTGGAGAGATGGAAGATGAAGTGACCACTTCCAGTAGACAGACATGGCTCCTAGTTGAGGGAAGTGGCCACCTACCCATCTCAAAATTCTTTTCCCAGAATTGTTCCTGTCTAAACAAAATGCAGGGTCAAAAAATGAAGACAACCCCAACTTGGGACCCCTCCCATGCACAGGCACCAAACCTTGCCATTATTAATGATGCCAAGATGTGCTTGAAGACAGGAACCAGGCAAGACTGTCCTTTGAGAGGCTCTACCAGCACCACGTAACTCAAACAGATGCAGAAATTTACAGCCAACCATTGGGCTGAGTCAGGGAACCCTTATGGAAGAGTTAGGGGAAGGACTAAAGGAACTCAAGAGGATTTCAAGCCCATGGGAAGGACAACAATGTCAACTAACCAGACCCCTGAGAGCTCTCAGGGATTAAGCCTCCAACTAAAAAGCTTAAGAGAACTACCTTGTGAAGGGATGTGCTTGGTCCTGTGGGGCTTGATGCCCCAGAGAAGGGGGATGCTGGAGGGAGCACCCATTCACCCTCTTAGAGGTGAAGGGGAAGGGGATAGTGTCGGGGGCTGCAGGAGAGGGCACTGGGAAGGAGGAAAACATGTGAAATGTAAATAAATAAATAATTAATGAAAAAATTCTTGCACATAAAAGAACAACTGAACAAACAGTAAGATTTGCTGTCATTTTTTTATACCTACATGGAATTATTTCCAGGAATCCTTTGGACTCCAGAACTCACTAATGTTCATGTTTATTAAATAGCACCATATCTTCATGTATGTACATGCAACCAGCAGGAATAGAATTCAGAAACTCCAAAGGCAAACTACTGATATGCCTGAAGATAGATAAATCAGCTACCTTTTGTTGGATCTCAGTTCCTTATAGAATTGAGAAAATGATCTGATTCATAAAGCGTTAATATATTTAGATACATGTGCAAAGGGATTAACAATAACAAAAGCTCATTTAAGCAATGAGTTTGTAGGATGAGTGATTATATAACAAGGTTATAACTTAGACTATTATATAGGATCTTGTTTTGTTCTAAACTTCTATATTGTAAGAAAGGAAGTGAGAGAACTCAGTTGAGTTTTCTATGCTATAGGAGCTTCCTTTTTTGCCAGTGAATTGGTGGGACTTGGTCTCAAATTACATTTCAAATGGTGCAGTGCACCTGCTCATTTATCATGCTGCCAAGGCTGGGCTTTTGTGGCCTTGCTTTTTGTCCCCTCTCCCTTTCTAAGCAGTGCCCTGTATGGGCTAGCCTCCTAAGAAAGGTCACATATTAAATGTGGCTTAAATAAAAATAACCCTAATATATCAAATATAGTTAGGTGCCAGAGATGATACTGCTGAGCAGAACACACAGCACTAGCTCCCAAATGCTGCACACCACACAGGAGAACAGAGCCTCCCTTTCCTTTCTCATCAGTGCTGTTGCCTATCTGAATGGATCTGGTTGTTGCTGGAAATAGGACAATTATGTAGGAGAAAATGTTTGTCCTTGGGGAGACATTCAGATATTTATTCTGTATTTTGGGCAGTTTGGGGGTAAGGAAAAGTCAGCTTTAAAGCTCTGTGACTCCCCAGGCAGCTGTTGCATGACTGCCCTCAGCCCCCCACCCAGGATTAGCATAGTGCCTCACTGGAAGCAACTAACCTTCTGCAGATATAGCCCAGGAGATGGTAATATGGGTTCAAGGACAGGGGAAGGGAAGGGAAGTCAAAGGGAGGAAGTGGGGAAAATGCAGCAAACCTGTGATTAAAAGCTGTTTGCTATAGTAAGCTTCCACCAGGGATCTGCAGCTGTGGTCCTGCGCTTCAATTCTGCAGATTGTACAAGGATAAATTGATTCATGGAGCAGGAAGATGTGCAGAGAGATGCTAAGCTGACAGAAATCCAAAACCCATGGCAGTGACATGAAATGCATGCCTTCATGTGCATACACCCTTCATGTTTGGTCTTATATTCATCTGTGGGTACACAATAGATTTCTTCTGAAGAAGCTATTATCAACTTAATGTTGTTCTGGATGGTTGCACCTGTGTGTTCTTTCTCTCTCCCCACCCCTCTCTATCTCTTCCTCCCTCCCTCCCTCTGTCCCTCTCTCCCTCTCTCTGTAGGGTTAAAGGAACACCCTTCATTTGCTTCTGAACCTCAAAACAGAAAGCAAATAGTTCTTGGCTGGCAAACCCAGTAACCCACAAAAATGTCCTGGGAGGCTCCAAGTTGAAAATTCAGTTATCTGTGTGCTAGTTCTTCTTCAGATAGGCCAGTGGTTTCTCCAAGCACAGCTTCTAACAATATATCCTAATTCTCAACCAGCTAAAACAAAGAGGACACAGAATGGAGGGCAAATTCAGCGATGGTGGCAGTAATTAATCCACAGTGTGTTTCAAGGAATATATTTCTTCTAAGTGTCCTTTATGAAAACTGTTCTATAGTATACTTCATTCAGGCTCCCCTCCAGATTCTAATGTTCAGAGAACAGAGGGGCTGAAAATCACTGGCCAAATACCCTCTGGCACTGCTTACAAGCACACACACTCTCTCTCAAAGACACACACAAACACAAACACACACACACAGACAGTCACCAATTTTACCAGTCCTTTGTAAACCTCACAGCTTCATGAAGTTCTTTTTTTTCCCCCCCACTAGACAGACAGATAGATACACAGGGGGATTTACAAGGTCTGGCACTCCCTGGTGAGGGCCTGAAAGGGTGGGAGGTGCTGAGGTCAGGGTTAAATGACACTGCAAAATGAAGCCTCTTGCCCTGCCTTCCCCTTCCTCCAGCTACAGGAGTCTCTCTTGAGCTCTGGCATCTGGAAGCCTGCCTCTTCAGTTTCTAGAGAGGGCAGGGACAGCGTTGTAACCCCTTCAACACCCGCCCCCCCCAATCTAAACCCATCCACCTGAAAGAGCCCAGGAAAGCCCGACCAATGGCCTGGATTGTTTCCTTTCTCTTCCTAAAATCTCAAGTGTTTTCTTTCTGTCCTCTTGGATAGTCCCCCTTTTGAAGGGCAGGTCTCCTAAGCTGCTTTGGTGCAATCGAGGAATCTTCGCATAGCAGCATAGATTTCTCAGAGCTCCAGAATGAGTGAGAGGTGAAGAAGGCATTCTTTCTCGCAAAGCACTCCTCAGCCTGCAGCGGTGCCCTGCTACAATGGTAATCAGAGACCTTTATGCCCAGGTGCGAGCTCTCAATGCATTTTATAGCGTGAGGCTGCTGAACCAAGGCAGCCTCCAACGCCCCGGAGCAAAGCAAATAGATTAGCAGTCCGGTCTGCGGCAGCGGGATGTTCAAGAGAGCCTGCATGTAACCCGCATTGGCTGCCCACAAGCCTCTCCCTATTGTGTCCGCAGAGATGCGGGACTGGCTAGCCCACTGGCGCACTGGCCTCAAGCTCCTCTTTCAGGTGGGGGTAATCAGAGAGAGGAGGCAAGAGAGGACCTAGAGAAGGTACTGAAAGGCCCCTAAGAGGACACCGCGCGCTTCATGGATACGGAAGAGGCTCCTGGACATCCCTGTGATAGGTTTTGCAGCTAAACGCCACCAACTGGAGCGCTTCCTGGCACGTCTTGAGAGTGAGGTTTTTGTGTGTGAAAGATGGGGTTCATTCATCTACCAGCTCTCCTTCTTCCCTCCCTTGCGTCTTTGACATTATGCTCACCACCACCACCACCTTCACGGTTTTGTTTTAATCCCCCATCTCATCCACATTGCCACTACAGCTGGCCTCCAAGCCAAAAGGTGCAGGTTGGAATGAAAGGTCTCAGTAAACTCTATTGCCTACATATCTCTAAGAGTTCAACACAATTCACCTAGCACCGCTTAATTCCAAAGTCCCCACTTCCAACCATCCTCAGAGATAGCTTTCAAAGTTTGGGAGCTCTTTGGAGCATGCTTTCTGCATCTTTCCACATAAGACAAACCCTTGTCAGAGACCCTTGGATCACACAGGAAACTTGCCCAGGTCAAAGCCAGCAGGATCCTGGAAATTGAAACTTCCCATGAGGCAGTTCCCTTGTGTCCCCAAGAGACCCAAAGGCTGCACAGATCCTCCTCAAATAAAGACGAACCCAGCCGTACAACACAGGCAAAAATCCAGAAACTTCTTTGTTAAGCAAGCACAGCTCGCTCATAAGAGACACCTGGACCAACTTGCAGGGCTACAAAACAAGCATCGCATGTCTGCGGGGGAAACTTGTTGAATCCCGCCAGAGCTTAGGACTGCAATTTCCCATTCAGCCTGAAGGCTTTCGATTGTACCCTCCCCAAATCCCGGGTGCATCCCTCAGAATTTCTGGGCAAACTGCAGTCTCTTCCGCACCCAGACTCCACTCCCTCGACTATCACCGTGAAACCATGCGACCTCTTTCACGATTCCAAAAGCCCAAGCTTCTTCCTTTGCGATCATTTGCAAGACTTACCCTTCCATAAGATTCTTCTCAGAAAGCCAGCAGCTCCGCGATGCAGGCACAGCCCTCCAACTTTGCTCTGCAGAGAGCAGCCTCCCGAGTTTAAACGCACCAAAAGCCTGTCTGAGACTTTCAGTGTGAGTGAGGGAGAGGGAGAGTAGAGTCAGATTTCCTCTCGGTCTCAGCAGCCTGGAAAAATATTCAATCCTTCTTCAGTAGAGAATTCTTTCATACCCGTTATCTGTATTACTATTAATGCGCAGAGCACAGGGCATTGCATACAAATAGGTCCAAGTGTGCGCTTCTATTGGTGGCTGCGGAGGCCCCTGGGTCCTAGCTCCATCTCTAAACTATACAGCAACACCGCGCAGCTTTGGAGACGCCAAGGGGAAAATGGATTTAATTGATTCGTTACCTTTGGTATTGTAATGCCTGCTGCGATGTTTAACCAAGGGGGGGGGGGGGGGGAGCCTTCACATTTAAACTCCGGTCATGTGATCCATCATTTCATATCTGCTTTTAATTGTCTGTGGGGGTGGCTTTGATAATACAAAGGATTTTCAAAGAATATTTTCTGAAGGGGGGAAAAAAGAATCACACGGATATTTTGGCAAGAAAATCTCCTTCTTGCTTTTGCTAATGCAGGACTCATATGGATCCAGGCCATGCTAATTGGCCAAACACTTCTGCACTTCGTAGAAGTAAAATAACCCCCAGTTGTATTCATGAAAATGCATGGGTATTCCAATAACTTAAGTGGATTAAAATGGCAGAACCCAAAATGTGTGTGCCAATTATGAAACCTGAGAGATTTCCTCAAGTCGTTTTTTTTTAAGGCATTAAAGACAATGGCAAAGGTATCATTTCTACTTTACAAAATGATAAATTCAGAAATTTTGGATGGCTTTTTAAAGCAGTGGCATGAAGATATATATCATCATAAAATATCAATAAAGTGGCAACTTGTCGAGTATACTTTGTTAATTGCCATGTTTTCTTTGTCCATTTCCCGGTCTCAGCTAATCTACTGGAGATATGAATGGATAACTGGCAAAACCAGGGGGATCTACAGTGACCCCAGTGACTAGTAACTGGAAACATTTTAACACTGCCAGGATATACTTTAGTATATCTCTGTGAAAGGGAAACTTTTAAATATTACTTTGTGTATATTGATTTTAATTTTAAGTTCCTCCTCTTATATTTGAAATTATAATTCCATTTCCCCATTCCCCTTTCCTCCTCCCAAACCTCTCCATGCACTTTTCCCTGCTCTCTTTCATGTCTCTGGCATCTTTTTACACTATTTACTCAACATAGTATATAGATATGGGCACAAATGTATATTTATATATATTATATACTATATATACACTATATAGTATATATATTCATATATATATATATATATATATATATATATATATATATATATATATTATATTTGTATAGCTCAATCACTAGCTCAATAATCCAGCTCCAGTTGGCTGTATACACATATACTGTGTATATGTATGTATGTATATATATTCTTAAATACATATATACCATTTGCTCAGTCTGTGTAATATTACTTGTTTTTCTGTGTTCTGGGCTAATCATTTGATACTAGGCAACTAATTTGGAAAAGAGTAGCATGCTGAGACCTAAATTTAAGCTTATAAGCATAGCATTGTCCTTGTACTTTAATTTGAAAGCAGACAACTTTTACCTACACTGAAATAACCCAGACTTTTCATCAAGCCCCACTATTTATTTATTTATTGATTGATTGATTGATTTTTTCCGATGTTATAGTAAGGTAGAATGCAAGGCTTCCTTGTACTTAGATGTAAATATTAATAGAGTATTCAAATCTGATTACACGATTATAAGATAAAATATATTTTACTGCTGAATGATACTTGCAAGCAATACAGGCAGCTTTTTCCAACCTACAAATTTGCCAGTCATGTGTTAACTAAATAAATAAAAATGCAAGAATAAATATATAAGAGAATCCGGATCTTATTCCAAAGACAGGTATAACACTTGAATTTATGTAGTGTGTGCCAGGATCCTTCTTCATTTCCATAACTCTTTTTCTTTGCCATCCTCCCTTCCCCCACCAGTAACCCTTGACAACAGAAGTGTTACTTCAAGCCCAGGTTGCCTTTGCTGCCTTCCAGACAGACCTGACTTACAAGACTGCAGCCTGTGGGAAAGAGCTTTAACTATTACAAGGCAGTGAATTGCAGCAAGAATTTTCTTGGCAACTTCCTCAATCCAGTGTTCATAGATGTGCATTTTCAACATCAAAAATGTAAACTTAAACATGCCTAAATGGCCAGTGATTTCTAAGGAATAAAGCATGAACTTCCATAGTAAAGGTTATCAATATGCTTATCAGTGCTTTGTCTTTGAAACATCTTCTACTTAGTGGTCTTTTACTCAGGACCATTGAGTATATTCTATACTCTATTTTTCAACTTACATTGTTTACATGAGAATATCAATACATTCTCATGTATAATAAGGGACTTAAAATGAATTTCTTAAGTGTAAAGGACAACTAATTTCAAGGAAAGAATAAATGGGGTAATGAAGATGATTAGCATTCAATTTTTATGAATATATTATTGATCTTTCAATTGGTTACTATAGGGAAACTTCAGAAATTATTAATTTGCTCTATAATTACAAGTTAAAGACTCTGGTTTTAAGTGGGTCTTTCTAGAATTAGGAAAAAAAAATGATGAGACCTACCCCATGTAGATGTGTTTCACATAAAACTATTGCAGTTTGCACACAATAGTAAGCATGAAAGTTAAAGAGTGGATAGGTATGAGAGATAAAAGTCAAGGAACATAAACAGGTAAGGATGTCCACTAAAGTTCTTGTATCATTTGTCTCTTTCACCCTTAATTCTGATCCTCCCATCAGGCAAGAAAGGCAGATTCTTAACTTGAGCTTATTTTTATAAATAAATATTCTACATTTATTTGATTAACTCCTTCTATTTAACCATATTACTTCTTACATCAAACCTATTCTACAAGAGATAACATATAATTATGCTAGTTATACTGTTAACTTTTATGATTTATAGCCACAATAGTTGGCATGTGCTTCAACATCAGTAGGGATACCCTTGATATATTCTTTATTAACTGAAGTACTGATGAACCCCCTCATTTTGTCTGTGCAGTTTTCAAGGACAATACATGCTTTGTCAGAAACTGATTTCCATTATGTTCTTGGATCATGACCACAGTGTCTTCCTGTTGCTAATGGGAGTACCCATGAGTTAAAATAAACAGATACCTGAATTATCTCCATGTGCCATTAGTATAATTACTATTTGGTAAAATTTAATAAACTCTAATTACATTGTTATTATTATAAAATTAAGTTTACATTTCTAAAACTTTTGGCTATTCTCTCTCTCTCTCTCTCTCTCTCTCTCTCTCTCTCTGTGTGTGTGTGTGTGTGTGTGTGTGTGTGTGTTTGCATTTTGAGATTGCAAACCCATGATTGTCTGCCAATGTGCGTTGCATATAAGGTTATACAGATTTGATTTCTGATAGATAGGAAGGAAAATTACTACAATAAATTCATACTTTGAAAGGAGAATATAAAGTTAAGAATGAGGCTAAACAACTCTATGATTTGCAGGTATGATTGATTATTAAGTAGCAATATTCCTATTAGTTGCAATTGGATTGTGGTTGGCTAAATAACAGACTAAAATGTTTTTATTGCAAAAGGCTATATTTAGACATTTGAATTAAAGATGACTGGATGAACTGCAATTCAAACAATGTAAATATCAAGGATGATTATTTTAAAGAAGGATTTAGAACTTCAAAAGCTGGATTAAATATGATAAAAAAAGAAAAGGCTAAAGTACTACACAGTATTTTTTTATTTTCATCACCATGAGTAGAATGTCTATAATACTTGAGATTCAAATAAAACATGGCAAAGAATGAAGCACGGGGAGACTGTTTTATACTGTATCAAACACGATTACAAAGCAGGCAAGATAAAAGTTGATCATAAAAGTGTAGAAGTGAGACACTTTGGCACAGCATGAAAGAAAATCAACAAACAAAAGAGAAATATGCAGGCATCTGTTATAATCCTTTGAAATTAGAGAAAGTGTTAATAGAAATTTCTAATTCTAATGTTAGTTTCTAAAGGAAACTTCTATTTTATTTCATTTATTGAAGCTCCAAGTATTTTATGAATGCAGAGAATTAGAATCATTTACTAAAACATTCAGAGTATACAATAATAATTTGAATTATAACACGAAACAAAAGGAAATTCCTTGATTTAAGCAACAGTATGCACCAACTTTAAGGGCGCAGAATCAAATTGGGATTGTTCTTGGTCTAATTATTAATGACAATACTTTGGCTCTATATACCTTTCTTTTTGTTGATTCACATGTTGTCTTCATAGACACCGCATATTCTTGAGCTTCATGAGTTACTTGGGATTTAACATAAAACAAGTAGATGACTTATGAACACTTAAAAATGAGAAGAGAACTTATGCCTAGATTTTGACCTAGATTTTGACTCTAGATTTCATCATGGAAATGTGGCTACTACAATCCAGACAGGATAGGATTCAGTACACTCAAGCAAGAAGCCTATTTATTTAAAAGTTGAGTTATAAAGGACAGAATGCCATCTAAGTCAGACTGTAATTCTGGGTCAGTATCCAGTTTCTGAGATAATTGAAATGGATTACAGGTACTTTTTTTTTTTTTTTTTTTTTTTTTTTTTTTTTTTTTTTTTTTTTTTTTTTTTTTTTTTTTTTTTTTTTTTTTTTTTTTTTTTTTTTTTTTTTTTTTTGAGACAGGGTTTCTCTGTATAGCCTTTGGCTGTCCTGGAACTCACTCTGTATACCAGGCTAGCCTCGAACTCAGAAATCCGCCTGCCTCTGCCTCGTGAGTGCTGGGATTGAAGGTGTGCGCCACCACGCCACAGGTGCTTAAATATGGAAATATCCTGATATGGAAATATTAGGATAATTAATTATATTCTTTTCTTTCCTTTGAGGTAAAATATATTAAAATTAGAAATGAACAATATCCTTCATTTTGGAGGGATTAAATGTGTTAATAATTATTAATATCTGTGTTTTGCAATTACAGTTAGGTATTTATTCCTAGTCTAGTTTTATAAACCTCCTAAGATATATTTGTCAGCCTGACTGTTAAAGAAATTAAAGCAAGTGTGACTATTACATACAATTTCCAAAGGATATGTGTGCTTCTCTCTCACACTATGTCTGTACTTCGGACAGCATTCACTTACCAGTCTCTTAAAACTCAGATCACTGAATGTCACATGGTGGTAAATTCTCACTACTGTAAGAATAAACATGCGATGGGAAAATTTTAAGCTTTCTATTTTAAAGTATTATTAATAACCATTTCAAATGGAAATAAATGATTTAATGGATTGGACCCAATACTATGAAAATACACATCCATCTATGTGAGTTACAGGTGTGACAACCAAATCGAGCGGACCTTTAAAAGAAATCACGGAGATCTATAAAAGTGTTCTGATTTTCTTAAAAAAAATGAAGTGAATAAATAAGAAAAAATCTGGGAAACTTTTACTAATAGGCTTCTTGAAATAGCTCGTGAAAAATTGTTAGATTTTTTTTAAAGTGTTGGTAAAGGACATGCATGGAGTTACTGAAAAAGGACTACTTAAATGAAATGTAATGTTTGCTAAATCAGGCATGCTTTGTGGTCTGACATGCCCCATGCAGCTATTGGTCTTTATTTCATTAAGGATTTGACTAGGGCCTTCATGCTTTCAGAATATTCTCATAGAGAGGACTTGGCTGGATGATAGGACACTGGTGTGGATTTGTACCTAACTGAACAAGTGGGACTTCTTTGTCAACTCATCTACGTCAGTCTAGAGAAGCAGCCTTGGCCTACCGTAAATCTGCATACGTGATCCCAAGTGGGTTAAGAGGTTCATAGCTAAAGAAGTCTTCATGAAATATACAATTGATAATAAAAAATACTCAGTATAGGAAGGGAGAGGGACATGGAGTGGGAGTGGGGAAAATGGAAGGAGTGGGGAAGGGAACCTGATCTGGTATTGGGTGAGGGAAAAGGACTGAAGCCCTGAGGGCCAGCAGAAAGAATGGAAACAGGCAAGCTCAGGAGGTAGGATGTTGGAGGAGGGGGGGGGGGCTCCATAATGCACCACAGACCTGGGAGGTAAGAGCCTCTCAGGACTCAAAGGGAGGGACCTTAGATGAACTGCCACACAGTAGGGAGAGGGAACTTATAGTGCCTACCTCCAGCAGGAAGACAGGACATCAAGTGAGGGATGGGGTGGCCCATGTGATCCATAATTGTTCCTGTCTGAAAGAATTACAGGGATGAAAATGGAGAAGAGCCTGAGGAAAAGAAGCTCCAGAGACAGGCCCAGAGATTCAGCTCAAGGGGAGGTCCCAAGGCCTGACACTATTACTGAGGCTATGGAGAGCTCACCAAAAGGGATCTATCATGACTGCCCTCCAAAAGAACCAACAAGCAGTTGAAAGAGTCAGATGCAGATATTTGCCCCCAACCAATGGACAGAAGCAGCTGACCCCTGTTGTTGAATTAGCGAAGGCTCAAAGAAGCTGAGGAGAAGGCTGATCCTGTAGCAGGACTAGCAGTCTCAATCAGGATCCCTGAGATGTATCTAACCCTGAACCACCAAACAGAGAGCAAACACCAGCTGATATGAAGCCCCCAACACAATATGGTAGAGGACTTTTGGGTCTGTGCTTACTCAGAGATGACTCTCAAGAGACTGGAGCCCCCAGGGAGCTTAGAGGTCAGGTAGAGTGAGGGGTAGAGGCATCCATGTGGAGACAGGGGTGGGGAGGAGGTATGGGATGGGGAACAGAAGATGGATTGGGGGTAAAATATGGAATGTAAAAATTTAATTAATTAATAAAAAAGAACTGATAAAATATAAAAGTTGAAGTGTATCATTTAGCAACAGGATGTTTGGAAACTGGGTTCAGAGATCAATATAAAACCACTTATGGAGTTGGAGCTGACCACTAGCTCAATATAAATTAATGGTGTGCTTCTGAGAGCTAATAAACCAGCTAGGGTAAAATTACAGAGTATTTGTGTTATGATCAAGACAAGTAGTATTCACTCTGTTATTTTACAATCCAGAACATATCAAATTACTACATAGTTCTTAAAAAAAAAATAAAATCAGGTAGGAGACAATAAGAGAGAAACCAAATGATATATTTGATAATAGCACATGAAAGAAAATTGAGAAAATAAAGGTATTTAAACAAGAAAAAGCTATTTTTAGAAAACATACCGAACTTTCAGTATAACTTAGAACTATTTTATAAAATTAGATACTAAGCATGTATGCTCAAGCCTCTGACTATAATATTTAGGGGAATGAGGCAGGGGGATTGCCAAGAGTCACAAGACAACCTTGGCTGTAGAACAAAATCCTATCACAAACCAACAAAGAGCAATAAACATGAAAAGGTATATAAATATATTACTCTGACACTTTGAGCCTAAAATTCTGTGTGTCTTACAGTCACATTTTTAAAAGGTGTTGGCTATAAACATCCATTCAGTGACTATCTTGTGAATTTTGAGCTTAAGTACTATTTGATTGATGGCAAGCATTATAAAATCAAATGTATATTCAAATTATAGTTGCTTGTTTAAATTAAGCTGATTAAGTATGACTTGCCTATGAAATTTCTCAATAATAATTATGCACATAAATGGTGAAAGGGAGGAAGGGAATTAAAATACTATGTGTTATAAATGTAATTTTTATTTGCCAGATATAATTTCCTCTTGGAGGCTTACTGCTCAATAATATCATCCTTACTTATTTAGATGGTCAACACAAATTGGCCTTCATGTATCTGGAGAGTATGAATGGATATGGTGGGTGAAGGTCTTGGCTTAATTGGACTGAAAAATTATTATCAAAATATACTGTATGAAGCTCTGTTTATATGTAAACAAACTCATAAGTTTATTGAAACTCCACACTAAGGCTTGGTTCAATCTTAAAAGACACACATTTATATATTACAGTATGGTAATTATAAATAAAGATTGTGAAGTAAAATATTAAGCTATTTTAGAATTCCAGAAAACTCTTAAATAATAAATAAAATCACAAGAATATTACATACATTCCTTTGCTTGTTGATTCATTCATAAAGACACTTAGAAGAAGAGTTTAATAGAGAGAATACTGAAAGATTAATTCTGGACACTATTTTCAAAAAGCAATTTAAAAAAATTATTAATTTAGTGTAGTACATGTGCAATACATATACATAATCCAAGAGATATATGTGTATGTGTTAAATGATGCTGAATTTCTATGTTCTCTCTATATGCCAAAACACCTTGTATTCTCTTGTTGGTAATGGCTACTTAAATAATCCAAACACAGGAAACAGATGATGATATGAGTAGCATAACTAATATCTGAGGCATAATCAAGGTGACACTCTCTGATCTTTTATATCCACCACACATCTTGTGTATACAGGTAATAACATTGTTAGATATTTTAAACATTAGCATACAGCTATTTCCCTACCATCCGATGATGAATAGGCTTTATTCTTAATAAAGAGTACTAAGTCTAGTTGGGCTTGGATTAAGATACAAAGCCACAGGTTCATAGCAGCCTTATTTATAATAGCCAGAAGCTGGAAAGAACACAGATGTCCTCCAACAGAAGAATGGATACAGAAAATGTGGTACATTTACACAATGGAGTACTACTCAGATATTAAAAACAATGAATTCATAAAATACTTAGGCGAATTAATGAAACTAGAAAATACCATCCTGAGTGACGTAACCCAGTCACAAAGGAACACACATGATGAATATTAGCCCAATAGCTCAGAATACCCATGATACAACTCACAGACCACATGAAGCTCAAGAAGAAGGAAGACCAAATTTGGGTGCTTTAGTCTTTCTTAGAAAGGGAACAAAATGCCCATGGGATGAGATACAGTGTGGAACAGAAACTGAAGAAAAGGCCATATATACATATATATATATATATATATATATATATATATATATATATATATATATATATTGCTATCAGTGAGTATAAAGTTACTTATATGTATGTTTTCAGGACTGATGATTTGGCACTGTACAGCCAGTTGGGTCTGTTTTTACCCTGGGGACAACCATGTCTACTGCTTCCAGCTTTACTCAGTAGCCTAAATGTCTTTGTGTAGGCTTAAGACCTGTTTATTGGTGTTCTCCTTGTTCTGTTCATGTTCGGACAGCGATGGTAAGATTTTAAGGGTGTAGGTAGCTGCTGCATCTCACTACTAAGGTAGTCGTCTACCTTGTCTGAATATGTCCTCTGAGCTTGGCACAAAATGGAGGACTACCTTTTCTTAGCAGGGCTTCCTCTTCTCTGCCTGATCTGGGGGAGCCTGCTCTACAATTTTTTTTTTTTTTGCCTCACATAGTCCTTAGCATACCAAGAAATTCAACTACCACTTTCCCTATTAGAACTTTCCTAGCAAACACCTGTGATTTCTGGAATGCCTATCCTTACAAATGAGGCATTCACAGTACTTTAAACTCAAGCCAATGATCTCATACTCACTCTAAAAACTCCTTCCTATTCTCCAAAGTTTATCTATAGCCCTTGGTTGCCCCAAGTAGTTTATGCGCACCAGCTGTTTCACTGAAGTTTGTCGGAGAAGGCCTCTATCTAAAAGAGTAGTAACACTAAAATCTTTGGAGAAGGCCTTTTATCCCGGCCCCCAGCACTGCCACCCAGACTGTGATGTTGCAGACGCCACCCATTCTAGACTCTGTTTCATCTGTCCAGCCTGGTGTGCAGTCCTGCCTGGACACCCTGAAGGAGGAAATGAAGGACACAAAACTATAGCTAGTCCGCAACAGGCATGTCACATCCGTCAACCAGAATGTGGGGCCACAGCTAAAGGACAGGCACATGCATGCCGCATGTACCTTCTAATTTTAGCAGAAGATACAATCCCAGCAAATTTCCTGATAATCTGGATCTTATGATTTTACCATTCCCTCTTTCACATTGTCCCCTGAGTGAGAACAAGGACAGTCAAATCTTTTATCTCAGAAAATGAATGGTTATTTATATTTGACAAGTACTTGGATGAGTAACTACATTTAATTAAACCCAGTAGTTCTTATAAAGGTGTGAAATGAATTTTCTCCAAGACTGAATGTGCATAATCATGAATCTAGTTGTTTCAAGACAAAACAAACAAAATCTGAATTCCTATTTTAAATTATTTTACCATCTTAAGTACATAAGGTTTGTATGTAGGCTCTAATTTAAAATAGTAACATTTACTGTAGTAACACTGACAGAAGCCATAATAATCAGGACAGCTTGACCACCACATGAGTAATTTTATAGAATATATTAAATATTATCCAGGTAATACAAACAATAATATTACCAATATTAAAAGGAAATTAATGTAATAAAACTAATAAAATTTGTCAAATTATAGATTACATACATTTTAATGTCTCGTTAAAATCACTAAATTGCTGAGAGTGTGAGTTAGATGTAGAAGGCGTTTGAAGCATGTTCTGTATCTCAGGCCATTCCATCCATCATCAATATAACATATAAGTCACTAAGTTCAACCAGTTCAAAATAGATGGAAATAATCAATACAGTAAATCAAAATTAAAAATTACAGACAAATTAAAGCACCCAAAATAAAACAGAGCCATGAAATAGAAATAGATGCAGGTAATGAATACATTTTCAAAGTATACCTTGATAAAATTTAATTAAAGCAATATTTAGTAGACACAATATACAAATAACTCACCTCTAAGTGCTTTTATATGTAATTATTTCTGGGCAATATATATTTTTACTATTGTACAAGCTAGCAAAACTTATAGGTATTCAAGGTAACATCTTACAAGACCTTGATACTAAGAAAGGTACCACGAAAATCCATTATCAATTCCAGTTTAATGCAGATATTCAGTGATGACTTATGAACAAGGAAAACACAGTTTAGATTAACAAACTGACATTGTTATCTTTTGCTTATACATGCATATTTATATTTTATAGAGGAAAGTATACATATAAGCATGAGTGATTTTAACATCAGTATCTATAGCGAAGAGTCTCAGTGAACTGAGAGAGTTTAACAAGATATAAATCACATTTAGCACTTGTACAGAAATTCAGTAATAACATCTGAAATCTGGCATACTGGGTTACATTATCTTTTTTCAATATGCCTTGGCATTCTTTAATGAATCATTCATGCGTGAAAATAAATTACTACTTTGAAATCCCACTATAGGAACTTTTATCCTGTCTGTGGCTTTCCTTAGAGGGAATCCTATTTTATAAAATGCTACTATAACGCCACAGAGCGAACCACAGCTCCATCTTATAACATCATGCAGGAAGCATAGAGCTCACACAGCAACAAGCTTCAGGTTGAGTTTCTATAAATTAAATATCTCTATAGGCCTACTTATAGATATCATTTACTGCATATTTAAGTTTCTGCAATATTTCATTTAGGTTCTTTCATTTGATGTGGATTTATATATTTTTCCATTAGTAAATCTGAGACAATAGAAATTTTTTTCCAACTTTTATTAGATATTTTCCAGTTTTTTTCCAACTTTTATTAGATATTTTCTTCATTTACATTTCAAGTGTTATCCAGAAAGTTCCTTATACCCTCCCCCCTCCCGGCCCTGATCCCCTACCCACCCGCTCCCACTTCTTGGCCCTGGCGTTCCCCTGTATTGGGGCATATAAAGTCTGCATGACCAAGGGGCCTCTCTTCCCACTGATGGCCAACTAGGCCATCCTCTTCTATATATGTAGCTAGAGACATGAGCTCAGGGGGTACTAGTTAGTTCATGGTTATTCTTCTACCTAGAGGGTTGAAGACCCCTTCAGCTCCTTGGGTACTTTCTCTAGCTCCTTCTTCCTTGGGAACCCTGTGTTCCATCTAATAGCTGACTGTGAGCTTCCACCTCCATGTTTGCCAGGCATTGGTATAGTTTCCCCCTAGACAGCTATATCCTGGCCCTTTCAGCACTATCTTGCTGGCATATGCTATAGTGTCTAGGTTTGGTGGCTGATTGTGGGATGGATCCCTGGAAGCCTCAGTCATTGGGTCCATCCTTTGGATTCAGCTTCACACATGATCTCTGTAACTCTTTCAATGTGTGCTTTGTTCTTAATTCTAGGAAGGGGTGACTTGTCCACATTTTGATCTTCCTTCTTCTTGAGTATCATGTGTTTAGTAAATTGTATCTTGGGTAGTCTAGGTTTCTGGGCTAATATCCACATATCTGTGAGTACATGTTATGTGAGTTCTTTTGTGATTGGGTTACTTCACTCAGGATGATGGCCTCCAGATCCATCCATTTGCCTAGGAATTTCCTATATTTATTGTTTTGAATAGCTGAGTAGTACTCCATTGTGTAAATATACCAATTTTTTGTATCCATTCCTCTGTTGAGGGACATCTGGGTTTTTTCCAGTTTCTGGCTATTATGAATAAGGCTGCTATGAACATAGTGGAACATGTGTCCTTGTTACCAGATGGAATATCTTCTGGATATATGCCCAGTAGGGGTATTGCAGGATCTTCCAGTAGTACTATGTCCAATTTTCTGAGGAACCGCCAGACTGATTTCCAGAGTGGTTGAACCTGCTTGCATTCCCACCAACAATGGAGGAGTGTTCCCCTTTCTCCACATCCACGCCAGCATCTGCTGTCACCTGAATTTTTGATCTTAGCCATTCTTACTGGTGTGAGGTGGAATCTAAGGGTTGTTTTGATCTGCATTTCCCTGATGATTAAGGATGTTGAACATTTTTTCAAGTGCTTCTCAGCCATTTGGTATTCCTCAGTTGAGAATTCTTTTTTTTAACTCTGTGCCCCACTTTTTAATGGGGATATTTGATTTTCTGGTGTCCACCTTCTTGAGTTCTTTATATATATTGGATATCAGTCCCCTATCTGATTTAGGATTGGTAAAGATCCTTTCCCAATCAGTTGGTGGCCCTTTTGTCTTGTTGACAGTATCTTTTGTCTTACAGAAGCTTTGCAACTTTATGAGGTCCCATTTGTCAATTCTTGATCTTACAACACAAGCCTTTGCTGTTTTGTTCAGGAATTTTTCCCCAGTGCCCATATCTTCGAGGCTTTTCCCCACTTTCTCCCCTATAAGTTTCAGTGTCTCTGGTTTTATGTGGAGGTCCTTCAACCACTTAGACTTGACCTTACTACAAGGAGATAAGAATGGATCAATTATCAGTCTTCTACATGATAGCTGCCTATTGTGCCAGCACCATTTGTTGAAAAGGCTGCACCCTTCACAATAGTCACTAACAATATAAAATATCTTGGTGTGACTCCTACGAAGGAAGTGAAAGATTTGTATGACAAGAACTTCAAGTCTCTGAAGAAATAAATTGAGGAAGATCTCAGAAGATGGAAGGATATCCCGTGCTCATGGATTGGCAGAATCAATATAGTAAAAATGGCTATCGTGCCAAAAGCTATCTACAGATTCAATGCAATCCCCATAAAAATTCCAACTCAATTCTTCAAGGATCTAGAAAAGACAATTAGCAAGTTCATCTGGAATAACAAAAAACCTAGACTAGCAAAAACTCTTCTCAACAATAAAAGAACCTCTGGTGGAATCACCATGCCTGACCTCAAGTTGTACTACAGAGCAATCGTAACAAAAACTGCATGGTACTGGTACAGCAACAGACAGGTAGATCATGGAATAGGATCGAAGACCCAGAAATGAATCCACACACCTATGCTCACCTGATCTTTGACAAGGGAGCTAAAACTATGCAGTGGAAAAAAGACAGCCTTTTCAACAATAGAAATTTAGAGCCTGAGCAGTGTAGGAGGTGGCCACCACTGCTCTATGTACATCTGCAGTACTTCTGACCCATTTGGTCTCTTACCTCCCCAGTCTGTGCAGGGTACCTTGACCAGAATAGTGTAAACTTTCTACCATTTGGCCTTAATAAAAAAATTAAGTTTCTGAGGAACCACCAAACTGATTCCCAGAGTGTTTTTAGCAGCTTGCACTACCACTAGCAATGGAGAAGTGTTCCTCTTTCTCCACATACTCTCCAGCATCTGCTGTCACCTAAGTTTTTTGTTTTGTTTTTTTTTTATCTTAGCCATTCTGACTTTTGTGAGGTGGATTGGACATAGTACTACCAGACAATGCAGCAATAGCAATCCTTGGCATATACCCAGAAGATGCTCCAACTTGTAATAAGGACAAATGCTTCACTATATTCACAGCAGCCTTATTTATAATAGCCAGAAGCTGGAAAGAACCCAGATGTCCCTCAACAAAAAAATGGATATAGAAAATGTTGTACATTTACACAATGGAGTACTGCTCAGCTATTAAAAGCAATGAATTTATGAAATTCATAGGCAAATGGATGGATCTGGAGGATATCATCCTAAGTGAGGTAACCCAATCACAAAGGAACACACATGATATGCACTCACTGATAAGTGGATATTAGCCCAGAAACTTAGAATATCCAGTTTGCAAACACATGAAACAAGAAGAAGAAAGACCAACGTGTGAATACTTCAAAACTTCTTAGAAGGGGGAACAATATGCCCATAGACGGAGATACAGAGATAAAGTGTGGAGCAGAGACTGAAGAAAGAAAATGACCATCAAGAGACTACCCCACCTGGGGATCAATCCCTTATACAACCACCAACTCCTATTGCTGATGCCAGCAAGACCTTGCTGACAGGAGCCTCACATAACTGTCTCCTGAGAGGCTCTGCCAGTGCCTGACAAATACAGAAATGGATGTTCATAGCATCCATTGGACTGAGCACAGAGTCCCCAATGAAAGAGCTAGAGAAAGTACCCAAGTAGCTAAAGGTGTTTGCAGCCCCATAAGAGGAACAACAATATCAACTAACTGCAGGTACTGACCTGCAGATTGGTTGAACTTCACCAATCAAGGAAAACACATGGCAGGACTCATGGCTCTAGCTGCATACATAGCAGAGGATGGCCTAGTTGGTCATCAATGGGAGGAGAGGCCCTTGGTCCTGTGAAAGTTCAAGGCCCCAGTATAGGGGAATGCCAGGGCCAGGAACCTGGAGTGGGTGGGATGGTGAGCAGAGGGAGGGAGGAAGTGATAGGGGATTTTTGGAGGGGAAACTAGGAAAGGGTATAACATTTGAAATGTAAATAAAGAAAATATCTAATAAAAAAATAAGTCTCTAGATCTTATTTTTTCCATTTCTCCTCTACTTTAACATATTTCTCTGCATTCTCTTCTTTAAGCTTTTCAGTGAAAACTAAATTAGTTTAATAAACAACTGCTTGCTTTTATATTTGTTTGTTCTTGATTTTTGGTCCATGTTCAAATATTTTGACTTTCATATGTGAATTATTTTCATAGGATAGATTATATCTCTCTCCAATCTCAGGAACAATACTTGGTAACAAGACAAAGAGGGCTGAGATATGCTTACACTTTTCTTTAAATCATTTCATGTTGAAAAAAATGTAGGCAGATTTGGCGAGATACAGGTCATTGTTATAGGGAAATTCAGGAAGGTAAAATATGTGAGGTCTTCACGATAGATGATGGCATAGTATATACAGTGTCTGTCAACATGTAGACAAACATGGCCTTAAAATTAAGTAAATATAAAAGTTCAGTAATACTGTGTGTGGCACATGGGGTGTAATTAATCTTATTATAAAACTTAGGGGAAAAACACATTACTCATTGAAAAACTTACACATTAAGAAGAGCATAATTAATTATATAATTAGAAAAGTGAAACCTAGTCAAAATTGTTCAAGAAAGTAGATCAAAGGATCACCTCTGGAAGGTGAGATTAGACTGGAAAAAAATAACGCCAGTTAAGTCATTTTTTTTTTTTAAATCGCTCAAAAGTCAGAGGAGAAATATAGATTTCTCAGTGTGAGGAAAAATGTGGACAAATGAAACTTCAGGAAAGAACAATAAAAATGATTAAGAGTCTAAATGAAATGATTAATGGACAGAGATTAAAAGATAGTATTCATTTAATTTAGTGAAAATACTAATGGGAAATTCAATCTCCTGAAAGCATATGTGGAAAAAAAATGGAAAGAGGAGCAAATTTTAGGGTTTGGAAGAGAAAATAACCAGAAGTAATGGGCTGAAATTGAGTATAGGAAACTTGCGAGTGATGATCTCAGAAAAGGCAGCCTTGCCAGGTCTATTAGGCTAGGAATTGTTTCCTAGAGATGTAGTAAAAGCCCTGTGCTTGAGCCATTTATGTAGGCCAGACATCGAAGTGGGTAATGGCATAGGGACCAATTCTATATTCACAAAATTATGGACATTATGATCTAATAGTGCTGATCCTACAAGCAAAGGAAAAGTGTAATGCATATTATCCCTTGAATTCTGCTTTTTATATTTCCTGTCTTTAGACAATGGATGCAACACCAAAGAAAACCTCAGAATTCTTTCATATCTTTCAATAGCTTCTGTAAGTGTATCACTTTTGTTTCTGTATTATTTATGTAATAGTCTTATGAACCACAGTGCTTTTAGTAAGAAGGATATTTAAATATAATGTTGGTTTATAAATAAATGTTTCTTGACAATATAAAAATCATTGTGACATAGTTCATTTTTCTAGAAACCTATTTAAAGCTTAATAAAGACCACACTCCTCCTCCTGGTTTGGTAAGTATTTAGTTATCTTAAAAGTTGAATAGTATTTTAAATTATAGAGACTATGCACAACGGACATATCTTAACACATACAGTTGGGTTTCTATATTCTTTCATGGAATTTGTAATTATAATGTGATGCATATAAAATATTACTTTCATAATCATTTCATTAACAAGTCAATAATATTTGGTTTATCTTATCAAATTAAAAAAAAGAAAAATGACCTTTTAAGGTTGTGATGTCTAGAAACATTTGTATGAGATGATCAACTGAATGTGTAAGGAAGTCTATTATTTCATTTACCACCCATATAATTTTAGTTAGTTAAAACTAGAACAATATGGAGTTATCATGTCTCTGTCATCACCCTTGCTTTTACAGTTTTCTGTCGTTCAGGGGGCCTTTTCCAGGCTGTACTTTTTGAGTTTACCAGAATTTTCCAACAATTATACCATCTTTCCCCTTATAAAAGGCACTTTTATAAGGTTGAATGGGAAAAGAAGGGCTGCTTTAAATAATGTATAAATATTTGTCACGAGAGTTTTGCATTTAACATGCAAAAATATTTACCAGATCTTATTGAAGTGAAACAGAACTGGCCTTATAAAATGGAAACAAATTTCCAAAACAAACAAAAAAAAATTGTACACACACACACACACACACACACACACACACACATACCACCACCACCACCACCACCACCACCAACAACAACAACAACAACAACAACAGCAAGAACTGTACAGCTTCATCTGCATTTCTGCATTATTGTTCTCTGGAAATATTATTTCCACAAAATTAAGTAGTTAAAGGTCGGAAAAGATACTAGTTTATTTAGTCAGCATCGTTATATTTGTACTATGCTGTTTTTTTCTTTTTTCTCATTGAAACAGGCAATGGAGGCTATTTATTTATTTATTTATTTATTTATTTATTTATTTATTTGTTTATTTATTTTATTCACCTGTCGGAGACTCCATCAATAGATGCAATGAAGTGGTGTAACTGAGAGACAGCTCTCACAGTAAGTCAGAGACAACACTCATGGTATAACTGTAAGAGAGTGCTCATGGTGTAATTGAGAGACAGCATTCATGGTGTAACTGACAGCACTCATGGTGTAACTGAGAGGCATCACTTATGATGTAACCACCGAGAGACAGTACTCATGGTGTAACTGAGAGATGCTACTTGCAAGTAACTGACAGGCCATGCTTGTCAATTCAGTTCTACCCTCAGTTCTGCTGCTGACTTGAGGAAGTGGCTTAATATTATGAGTTCATTTAATTACCGGTTGCACATAGTGTTACATGTAGCTCAAAAATAATATTCAAATCTAAAGTCTGACGCAAAACTGAAAATGACTAGCTGTCAAATAATATGAGATCATTTGAAACGTATGTTCTAAAGTGTACCTATTAATTTTACTTTTAATATTTTAATTTTGAATATTATTCATTAAAATCAATAAAGCACCATTTACTCATAACTGCTGTACTTCTTTAATGGGTAAGAAAACAGAACTTTATTAGAAATATTGGTGTAAACACTGTCTACATCACCTAAACCCACTACAAGTCATGTATTTTCATCAGTGAATATCCCATTAATTTTGTTTTTGAACTATTCTATGCATATTAAGAAAAAAAAAACTAGTGCTTCCTGGAAAATTAAAAAGTTCATACAGCTTTCAGGTCAGTCCTAGGATACTTTCCTCATCTGTGACATCAAAGAAAGATTTAATTTCACTTTCTCCCAACACTTTTATAAAAATTAGCTAAGGCTAACAAAAATGAAGCAAACTCTTAATGTGAAGGATGATTACAGAAGCATAACAGCTATTGCAAAGAAGAACTCGAGTGATATGTAAGAGAAAAACTTAATAAGTAAGGTTCTTAGATAAGGCTGCTTGAAGAGGTGACATCCAAGGAAATGTCACATTTCAAAGTAAATCATATCCTTGATACACAGCAATTCCAAGATTGTTACTAAAATACTAACAAACGAAAATTAGAAGACTTTAAAAGATAATATATTATCAAGTTGTTTTAATTCCAGAACTGAAAAAAGACATTACAAATATGTTCAAGCCAATAAAAACAATATGTCACCTACCAGTACTATATATGTATATAATCAGATCATGATCCCAAATAATGCAGAAAAAAAGCCTTTCATAAAGTTCAACAATTCTCAATGGCAAAAAAAAAAATCTGTAGAAAATGAGGATCATAATTTATACATTGAAACCTATATAACACAAACCAATATCCACTATAATAATAACATTTAAAAGAAATAAAACACTGTCAAATCAGGAGGGGACAAGGGTCACCACATGTTCAATTTTGTTTGAATTCACAGTTAGAAAATTTAGCCAAATACAAATTAAAGCATTAAAAGTGACATAACATCCACTTATCAGTGAGTGCATATCTAGTGACTTCTTTTGTGATTGGGTTATCTCACTAAGGATGATATCCTCCAGATACATCCATTTGCCCAAGAATCTCATAAATTCATTGTTTTTAATAGCTGAGTAGTACTCCATTGTGTAAATGTACCACATTTTCTGTATCCATTCCTCTGTTGAGGGACATCTGGGTTCTTTCCAGCTTCTGGCTATTATAAATAAGGCTGCTATGAACATAGTGGAATATGTGTCCTTATTACCAGTTGGAACATCATCTAGGTATATGCCCAGGAGAGGTATTGCTGGATCCTCTGGTAGTACTATATCCAATTTTCTCAGGAACCTCCAGTCTGACTTCCAGAGTGGTTGTACCAGGCTGCAATCCCACCAGCAATGGAGGAGTGTTCCTCTTTCTCCACATCCTCATCAGCATCTGCTGTCACCTGTGTCTCTAGCTGCATATGTAGCAGAAGATGGTCTAGTAAGCTATCATCGGGAAAAGAGGCCCCTTGATATTGCAAAATGTATATGCCCCAATACAGGGGAACGCCTGGGCCAAGAAGTGGGAGTGGGTGGGTAGGGGAGGAGGGTAGGGGGAGGATATAGGGAACTTTCGGGATAGCCTTTGAAATGTAAAATAAGAAAATATCTAATAAAAATTTTTAAAAAGTGGTATAAATAAAAGGGATGATGTCAAATGTCCTATAGATGGGAGGATACTATAAGAAAAAGACCTTATAATCTCCAACTGGTTAGCTGTTTTTATTCTGTTCAATTAAAGTGGGGGTGAGCTGGTTTGCTGAGTTCATCATGATAAATTCCTCTCAAGGTTTCTTTCCCCTCTAGTCCTCTCATAAAATTGGTGCTTCTGTGATTCAGAATTTCTTAGTCCTCTGTGTCTATGTTACTTTAAGTATCTTTTATAGCATGAGCTCAGTGGTCGTAAACTACTTTAGTTTTTACCTGTCTGGAAATGTTCTATTTCATCATTAACTTTAAAGAAAGCTTTGCCAGATATAGTGATCTTACTTAACTGTCATTTTTCAGGGCTTAAGACATACCATTCCACATATTCCTGGCATTTATGATTGTTGATGAGTTATTCCCATAGTGTTTGCTTTAGGAATTAATTGGCACTTTCCCCTCAATGTTCTTAGAGCTGTTCCTTTGCTGTGAATCTTGAAGAATGTGACTTTAGAGTCAGTTTCTCTGGTTGTCTGGGATCCACCTCCGTCCTATGTTTGGATATATGTTTCTTTCTCTACATTTGGAATGTTTTTAATAATCTTATCAAAATGATTCTCTGAAACAGAGGGAATAGTGTTTAGTGATCAGAGGGTGATGAATAAGAGAAATGCATAATTACAGATATGTATAAAATCTTTATAAATATCTAACTACTTTGTGTTTTAATGAGAAATAATAATAATAATAAATACTCAAAGGACCCTGAATCTGAGAAGCACCCTAGCAAAAATAAAACAATACAAAAGTCATATAGAAATGTAGCTTTTCAATACATCGATAGTGGATATGGTAAGAAAAAACTGAAATAAATTCTATTTAATAGCTCTCAAAATACTCATGAATAAAATTATCAAAACAATAAAAAGAGCTCTATAATGCAAACCATAGAACACAGGAGAAAGAAAATGAAGAAGACACTAAAACTTGTAAAAACTCTCTATGTTCATAGGCTGCCATAATTAGCAGTGCTAAAACTAGCCAAAAGAGTTATGTAATACCTACTGAAATTACAATGTGTTTCTTGACCAAAAAAAAAAAAAGGAAAAAATCTAGAATATTTATGGAATCATGAAAGATTTTGAATTTTTATAGGATTATGGAGTAAAAACCACACACACACAAAAAAAATCCTGAAAACTGTTGCTATAGGTAACACAAATGTTTGACTTCAAAGAGATCTACATGACTTTAGTATCAGTTCAAAAGCAGACAGATACACCTGGGGAACACAAGAGGACATCTAGAAACAGCACATATATAGCTATAACCATTTGATTCTTGACATATGTACCAATGAAATACATTGGGAGAAATATTCATTGTAAAATGAATTGTGGGAAATCGAATAAGCAAATACTAGTGATTGAAACTCAATCCTTTTTTGCTATCCTCTATAGCAAAAAGCAAAAACTGGATAAAAAAGCTAAGACTTAGAACTTGAAACAACTATAAGAAAGCATAGCAGTGACATTTCAAGTCACCTGCCAAAGCAAAGGCTTTCTGGAGAGATTAAGAGGAGAATTGGAGGGAGGAAAGAAAAGAGAGAAATGATGTTATTATATTTCAGTTTCCTAAAATAAAAGAAATAATTAAATTTAAATTAGATTTTTATTGTTTCCATATAAAGGAAGAATTGAACAATGGGATTTCATCAAATTTCAAAGCTCTGAACCACAAAGAGGTAATTTAGAACAGAGGTAATTTAAAACCTGTGCCAGACATACACAGCAGAAGGCTGCCTTTTCTGGTCTCAGTAGGAGAGAATGTGCCTAAACTTACAGAGACTGGATGCCCCAGGGAAGTGGGATGCTGCGGGATGCTGCAGGGAAGGGGGATAAGGGTAGTGCGTAGAGGAAGAGGTGAGTGGATGAGTGTGTGAAGGAGCACCCTCTCAGAGGCAAAGGGAGGGTGTGATGGGGTGAAGAACTCTCTGAGGATGGTCAGGGAAAGGGGGCAACATTTGGAATGAAAATAAATAAAATAATTTAATGATAAAAGGAGAAAAATCTATGCCAGATTTTCATTTAATATGAGGCTATATTCCAGGTTACACATGGGTCTCAAAACTGATAAGCAACTCAAAAGCAAACTATCCAGTCAATAACTGAGTGTGAAGGTTTGTATATACTTGGCCCAGGGGCTGGCATTATTAGAAGGCATGGCCTTTTTGGTGTAGGTTTGTCACTGAGGGTTTGGTTACCCTACCTAAGACACTGAGCAAATGACAGTTGTCTAAAGAAGTACAATGGGCCAAAACCATATAAAGATACTAGTAATAATTTTAGTCATTAGCAAATTGCAAATTAAAACTGTATTGAATATTTTTCTTAACCTGTTATTAGGAAACCAACCAACTTTAAAAATGCATCTAGAAAATAAGCAATCTCATACTATATGAGAAGTGATATTATAGACTAATAATATAAACAGTACTTTCTATGTTTTTATATAAAAGAAATGTAATGTACTATTTAATATTATTTATGCAGAGAAAGGTAAGGGTAGGGTATGAGGATTTATACTGAAGAAATGACATTCACAAGATGAAAACAGAAAATGTATGGATTTGATAATATAAATATAAAAAATAACACTTTTGATAAAATTAAATAATAGAATTTTCAGGAAATAAAAGATAAAATAACAAATTCTGGAGAGATTTTTATATAAAGAGAACATATGAGTCTTTGGTGTAAATTGCCATAGCCATTATCTGAATAATTAGGATAGTCCTTCAAAAACTCAAAAAAAAAAGCTAGTTGAAAATTAAATCATAACACATAGGTGTAATATACCCAAAAGAATATAGGTAATATCATTATAAGGATATCTGTATAACAATTTTAACATAGCACTATTCATATTAGATGAAAATGGGGTAATAATGTGTCAATTAATGGTTGAACAATAAAAATAATAATTATTTTATACATACACACACACACATATAATTTATATATA
This sequence comes from Mus minutoides, assembly GCA_902729485.2. NCBI lineage: Eukaryota > Metazoa > Chordata > Mammalia > Rodentia > Muridae > Mus > Mus minutoides. Next base: position 264,180 of record LR750664.1, read on the forward strand.
TAATTATACCTCATATAATGGATAAAAACCGTGTCAAGCATGATAAGAAAGACTCTGAAAGGACAATATGATATGCTTTGTAATATATGTAGAATTTAAAGAGAGAGAAAAAAGTCATGAAACAATAAAAAGGCATATTGAAGATTTATAAGAGAAATATTGGTAGTAGAGACAGAAAAGTGGAGGGGAATAAAGTGAACATGATGAAGACAAAATTCATGCATTATAAAAAACATCACAGCAGACTTTACTTCAGTAATTAATAGACACTAATATAAAGGGCATCTGTACATAGCAGCCAAGGTACAAGGATGAAAGAATGAGTGGCTTTAACAGGTACAATGCAAAATCATAAATCATACCAGAAAATGGGGAAGGTTGGGCTAAGTGGAGATACCTTTACAGGAAGATGAGGCACTAGTTACATAACATATAATTTACTGATGGAAAATAGACACACAGGTGTGCAAAAATCAAAATGACCTATGACAATTCTTCATACACACAGGCAAGTACAGAATTTAGGATTTTTATTAGGTCTTGAAAACTTATCTTAGAAATACATTGAACTTTGAAATGGTCATAGCTCCATACTTTGTGCTTAATTTGAGGTTATCCAGAGAGGGAAGGTATAGCTAAATGACTTTCAGGGACATGGGATTGCCCAGTTCTCTTCTATAGAGAGACAAGATTAAAGACATTTAGCTACATAGTTATTCCTTAAATTGATAAGTAGTTATTAATTTTTATATTCACTGGAGTTGAGTCACAAAATGATAAATTTTTGGCCTCAAATTAGTATCAATTTAGAGTTGGCTGCTTCAAGTCCCACTTTCAAGGAGATAAAAAAGCAAGCCTGGCCTAGATGGCATTTTTTAAAATTTGGTCTTAAAAAGAGATTTACATGTTTTGGGTATATCTAAAAGTGATGCCACTCTTATATGAGAAAAACAGAATCAGAAAACAAAATAAATTTCTCTCTATTTTGAGTAGTTCTCATAGAATAACTATCTATCTAATGTATCAATCTATGAATCTATCTATCATCTATCTAATCTATTTATCTATTTTCTATTTAATCATCTATCCTATCTAATCTAATCTAATCTATCCATCCATACATATATCTATTTATCACCTATCAATTGTTCTTTACACATTATATTTACGTGATATTTTAAATAATATTTTAATAATGTTAGACTATAATAAACTGTAATATCCTGGGAGGAGAATGAAGGAGCCATCTACTATGGGGTGAAAGAAGACCATGCAGGAGAGGAGGAAGGAAGCTGCCATGGGATAAGGGTGAAGAGAGTGTGGGTCTAGGGCTGCCTGACTGGTGCTAAGAGAGGCCAAGATGAAACTTAGTAGGTAGTAATTCAGGGATATAGTTAGAAAGGTAGGTTCTAATAGCATAGAGGGTAGTCAGTTGTCCAACTCTTGTGCTGCCTAATGCATAATAAATATTTTTAAAAAATAATATTCTGAAATGAAACATTAGGTTTCTAAATAAATATGTTTTAAGCATACCTTGATCATCCATTCAAGGTTTATATTTTCTTGCAAATATTTTTTAAGCAAAGTTTTATTTTATAAAGTTTGTATATTTTGATGCAACTGAAATATCATGTCCTAAAGCAAGTGTTTCGTTGTATAAAAATGGTCTATTTTGATGGCAGAGGCAGACAACAGGAAGTGAAATATCATGTCTTAAAGCTGTGATAGCCATTTTCATGTTATATGGCAATTATATTTCACATGCTTCATGTCCGACCTTTATTTCAGGTAATCACAATCCCATACTTTCTAAACTTCCGTGTTTTAATTATTTACTTTTTCAGATAAATGATTTTTTTATAAAATAAATGACTTATTTTTTCAAATTCATGACTGCTGGTCATGAGGCAAGAAGACTCTGGGATGTTTCCTCCCTCTTCCTATGTTTGGATGGTTCTGCAGCAGCAGCTGTACCTCCTTTCTCTCAGACTGTGACTCTGTTTGGCAGCCCCTCACAGAGATGCAAATTAAATGCAAATTAAATGCAAATTACAAACAAAATGCGATGCCATTTCACATCCAGATTGACAAAAATTTAATAATCTGACAAAACCAAATGTTGTCAAGGATTCAAAGACTTTCACCCTTTTGGTGGAAGTTAAAATTGGTAGAAACACTTTGAAAAAGAAATCTGAATTTTAGAGTGTAATTAATGATAAACAAATCATTCATTATCCTAGGTCTCCTCTCTAAAGGAACACTTGCATATATGAATGTAGGGAAATGAAAAAGAACGTTTCTAGCATTATGATTATTTTTAAAGTAGAAAAAAATCTGAACACCACCTTTAAACCTTTTTTTTTTTTTTTTTTTTTTTTTTTTTTTGGTTTTTTTTGAGACAGGGTTTCTCTGTGTAGTCCTGGCTGTCCTGGAACTCACTCTGTAGACCTCGAACTCAGAAATCCGCCTGCCTCTGCCTCCCAAGTGCTGGGATTAAAGGCATGTGCCACCATGCCCGGCCCTTTAAATCTTTTTAAGAGAATAGATCACTTTATTTTGTTTTATACACACATTTTATGTCAAACAATAAGTGATGCAATTACTGATCAATGAATATATATATCAGAATTCTAACTATACGACAGAACATGTGAGAGTAAATAGTTCATATGATCTAAAATTGAAACCAAAATCTATCCTGATGTTTTGGGAAAATGGTTAGCAATGAAAAACATTTGAATATAAAACCTTTGAAATAGTCAAAGCAATCAATGATGTTCCTTTTAAGATACTGGGTGCATGTCTCCTTCCTTTTCTTAATTTCCTTGTAGTTTGACCTTATCTAAGTGTCATTTTATATCTTGTTAATTTTTGTAATTATGAAAATAAGAGATTTTCAAGTGAATTCTCACATTGTAAGCCTAAATATCACAATTGTTGTGATTTATATTAAACTATATTTGCCAATTATGTCACAGCCATTGGACATATGAAATCACAGAAGCTATAATTGTAAGCATAGTATCTGTATCAGAGCAGGAGGAGCAAAATCCCAGCACAAATAAAGTTCTTTGATAAAGCTCAGAGAATCTTCAAGCATCCACCCTTCGTTCTTCCCTTCCCTCCTTCCCTCCTTCGTTCCCTCTCTCCTTTTTTCCCTCTTTCCTTCTCCCCCTATTTCTCTCTCTCATTCTCTTTGTCTCTTTTTTCCTTTCCTTTCCTTTCCTTTCCTTTCCTTTCCTTTCCTTTCCTTTCCTTTCCTTTCCTTTCCTTTCCTTCCCTTCCCTTCCCTTCCCTTCCCTTCCCTTCCCTTCCCTCCCCTTTTCTTTCTCTTTCTTTCTTTCTTTCTTTCTTTCTTTCTTTCTTTCTTTCTTTCTTTCTTTCTTTCTTTCTTTCTTTCTTTCTTTCTTTCTCCTTTGCAGTAAACAATATTTGAAAATGAGCTGGAAGAATATAAAAAGGAGACAAATTAGAGGACAAAAAGGAGCAATCCATAAAAAATTACAAATGCAAAAGAAATTTATAGAATGGTATAGTAAAGTTTAGAGATAAATGGTATCAGCTTATATGGTAAGCATTGTTCTTTGGGGTTAGAGAGTTGGAGTACTTTTCTGAGAGAATTCAGGAACTAGCAGAAAAACTTCAAATTCTTGCTAGAATGCTGAGATTTCTAAGCCATAGGCATGAATTTTTAGTCTACTATTAACTTATTCAGTGTGCATGTGAAAACTGTACATTATTCCTGTAGATAATAACATTTTTGCCAACATTCCTTCGAGGGATAATTTTAAGGGCTATTATAGATCAAATTAGATGGAGTCATCAAAGTCTTCCCAAGAAGATGTAATTTCAAAAGCCATACTGTCTCAGGTCTTGGAAGATCATGTATGTTATAGTAAATTTGAAATAATGATTTATATAATAATAAGTATGCTAGGCTGTTCAAATGAGAAGCATATGATAACATTTTTTCTCATAGAAGTTTTCTCTTATTTATAGTGTTTTGCCCTAGATTTATGAGTACCATTGAATAACATTCATAATAAGTTTGTCTGATGTTTCTGAGTAGTTGTTTATTTTGAACTTTGCCCTTGCTGTCAGAATGCATTTTCTCACTATTTTAGCTGATCTTTGAATGCTTTTCACCTGATTCATTTTTCACTACTCGGGCTTTCCTTAGCTTGGCTTACAGGGATATTGTCTGAGCCATAGATATTTAGAAAAATATTAATATTTTTCTTTAGTAAAATAGAACATATTTATTTCTTGTACTAATAGTGATAAATAAGCCCCACTGATAACTATCTGATAAATAATAACTATCTTCATTAAGGTTACTAGTGCTGTAAGGAAACACCATGACAAAAAGCACTTTGGGAAAGAAAGAGTTTATTTTGCTCACAGTTCCACAGGACAGTTCATTATCAAAAGCAATAAAGACAGGAATTTACACAGGGCAGGAAGTTGGAGGCAGGAGCTGATGCAGAGGGATACTGCTTATAGGCTTGTTTAATTTGGTTTGCTCAGCTTGCTTTTTTTTTCCAACTTTTATTAGATATTTTCTTCATTTACATTTCAAGTGTTATCCAGAAAGTTCCCTATACCCTCCCCCCTCCCGGCCCTGCTCCCCTACCTACCCGCTTCCACTTCCCAAGGAGCTGAGGGGGTCTTCAACCCTATAGGTGGAAGAATAACCATGAACTAACTAGTACCCCCTGAGCTCATGTCTCTAGCCACATATATAGAAGAGGATGGCCTAGTCAGCCTGCTTTCTTATAGAACCTAGGCCCACCAGCCCAGGGATGGCACAGTCCACAGTGGACTGTTTCCCCTTCTATCAAACACTAATTAAAAAAAAAAAAGATTTACGGGCTTGCTTGCAACTCAATTTTATGGAGGCATTTGTTAATTAACGTGCACACTGCTCAGATAACCTTAGCTTGTATCAAGTTAACAAAAAAGTTATCTTGTAAAAGTAATTTTATTCACCTGATGTAATTGTCACCTTAGAGGCACACTGTTGAAAATACTCACCCTTTCTAGCTCTTTCTGAACTCCAACTGGCTAGTACAAGTCAGCTCTGCTGGCTCAAAACTCCTTTCTGTGCTGACCTACTCAAACTGGCTTCTATTGGTTTCTCACTAAATTGTTGCTCATGGACTCAATTTAACTCTGACAATCTATTTTAATCCTTGGGCTTGTTTTCCTTCTCTGGCTATCTCTGTCCACACCTGTGTGTAGCCTGCTCTTTCTGTAACTTGTCTTTGTAAAACAGTTCCAGAGAAACTACCATGCACATACCCATCTCCCCCGCACTGCTTTATGTAGCTAGCCTCTTTCCTGTGCTGTTCTCATAATAACTGAGTGTATCCTATTTCCATCTCACTCTGTCAAATGTTTCTGTGATTCATCTCTTTGTCTTTACTTAATTAGATATCATTTTGAAACATGGCTGCTTCCTTCTACAAACTAACACCACTTTCATAGTTAGGGAATAAAGGTGTGTATTAAGGGTATATCGGTACTCCAGCCAGATATTGTAATCCAGAGGGTGCCTGAATCCCACATAGATCTAGAAGATCTCTGGGTGTGATCCCTTGCTAGAGCAACCATGTTGCTGGATTAAACTTCCTCCACATTTTCCCTATTTCTGTTTAAATTAAAAATAGTATACAGTTCAACCTTTACAACAGAAATAACTATTTAACTCCACCAATTTAGCAGTCTAAATGCTCTTATGAAGAGTCATTGATGATTTTTCCTTCAATGAAGGAACTAGAGAAAGTATCCAAGGAGCTAAAGGGGTTTTCAGCACCATAGCAGAAACAACAACATGAATTACCAGTAACCGCCAAGCTCCCTGGGACTAAACCACCAACCAAAGAAAACACATGGTGGGACTCATGACTCTAACTGCATATGTAGCAGAGGGTGGCCTAGTGGGTCATCGATGGCAGGAGAGGCCCTAGGTCCTGCGAAGGTTCTATGTCCCAGTAGAAGGGGAATGCCAGGGCCATTAAGTGGGAGTGGGTGGATTGGTAAAGGAGGGGTAGGGGTAGGGAGGGGTAGGGGATGGGTGTTTTATGAGGGGAAACCAGGAAAGGGGATAACATTTGAAATATAAATTTAAAAAATCTAATAAAAAAAAAGGAAATGTAAAAAAAAAAAAAAAAAAAGAGGTGCAGAATCTGAAGGAAAGGTCATCCAGCGACCAGCCCAACTTGGGATCCAATCCATGCATGGGCATCAAACCCTGACACAATTACTGATGCCATGTTGTGCTTGAAGACGATAGCCTGGCATGTTTGTCCTCTGAGATGCTCTCCCAGCAGCTGATTGAGACAGATGCAGATTCTCACAGCCAACCATTGGACTGAGGTCGGGGGCTCACTATGGAAGAGTTAGGAGAAGGACTGAAGGAGCTGTTGAGGATGGTAACCCCATAGGAAAAACAACAATATCAACTGACCCAGAACTTTCAGAGCTCTTAAAGACTAAGCCACCAACCAAGGAGTATATACAGCACTTATGTAACAGAGGACTGCCTTGTCAGGCCTCGGTGGGAAAAGATGAGCTTAACCCTGTGGAAACTTGATTCCACAGGGAAGAGTGATGCTGGTAGGGGTGAAGTAGAGATGGCAGGGTGGGTGGGGGAGCCCTCTCTGAGAGGAATGTGTGTGTCTGTGGGGGGGGGATTGTTGTGTGTATGTGTGTGTATGCAGTAAAGAACTTGAAGAGGGGGGACTAGGAAGGGAGTAACATTTGGAGTGTAAATAAATAAAATAATTTAATAAGAAAAAAGAAAGAAAGAAAGAGAGAGAGAAAGAGAGAATGAGAAAGAAAGAAAGAAAGAAAGAAAGAGAGAGAGAGAGAGAGAGAGAGAGAGAAAGAAAGAAAGAAAGAAAGAAAGAAAGAAAGAAAGAAAGAAAGAAAGAAAGATGGATGGATATAGAGTGCTTGAGAGTCAAAGCTTGTTAAGCGTCCTGGGGATTATCAACTGTTTGTTTTTACTGATGTATAGACACCAGTTGTTACTTACAAAACATTTGCAATTCTGAAACCTGTCTGCTCTTCTTTCTCAAAATACATATTTTAATATTCACTGCCATGTAGCATGTCATTTTACTGTAACCTAAACCATATGATTTCTTAAGGTTCCTCCATGATATCCTTGAAATATAAACCTGAGTGGCCAGAGAAGAAAGAATCTGGAAGAAACTGGAAGATGTACCCCATTATTCTATCTCTGGATTTCCCCAGTGCAGACTCAGCCTCCTCTTTCTTTTGTAAATCAGTAAGATTGATCCTATATCATTGATGTTCACAATACTCAGAGTCCTGAGTTCCTCTGTATTATTTACCTTCTCTTAGAATCTTAATAATATATATATATATATATATATATATATATATATATATATATATATATATATAATTTTTTCCAGAAATAAATACTAGGAAAGAAACAAAACTGCAGCTTGCAGAAACTAACAGCCCCTGGATTTCAGAAGATGCTTTATATAGCTTCAAATTTAATAGTCTACTTAGGGAGCTGAAAGTAAAATGAAATAATATGAAATATTTTAATTGACACTCCTCTGGTAGATTATAATTCTCCTTTTACATTATTGGCAAAGTTCCTAGGGATAGAGGACTGGAGTGAGAGTGGTAGACAATGAGCTACAGAATTTATCATTGTGACAAAATACATGTTTGGTTTTTATTTTTATTTATTTATTTTTTTTTGCTATGCTTACTATTACCATCTCAGGAGATGCTATTTACCCATGGCTTGTTCAAATATAAATAATCCTTCAAGACAGTTTCCTGTCCATAGTACCCTGTATCCCAGTGATTTAGATTATGGAAAAAACCTTTTAAGAAATCACTATTACTTAAATTTTCTAGAACCCTTTACAGAAATACAATTAATTTTAACTTTGTTCTAAAGGTAATACTTTAAATGGGCTTTTGGCTCTCTACCAAAGGTGCTTATTGATTGGATTTCCTGACTAATTGATAACAGAGATTTTAGTACTTCTGTTTGAAAAGAATGCAGTGGCAATACTAGTTGAAATTTCATTTACTATAAAGACAACTTAAGATCTACTAAATACAATTACATGCATTTTTTTCTCTCCTCAGGATTCTTAGTTAAATAGGGCTGCAATTAAACAGAAAAATGTAATAGAAATCATTTGTAAAATACCTAATTGTCAAAACAACTAGTGATCAAGCTGTACATTTTGGATGATTGCAGTGTGGGTAAAGCAGAAGAGTCTAAAAGATCCAGCTTTGGGTATTAATTTATTGCTTGCATTAACCAATAGCATTGCTCATTCTTTGAAGTTACTCTCAAAACCAGCAGATAGAAAATGTTAGAATGAAGTTGGTTTTAGGAAAATTATCTTAATTCAGAGAAAAAATATATTGTAAAATTTTAATAGTGAAGTGACTGCTTGACCAATAGTAATGTTATCAGAAATGCCCCAGGTCAGTGTTTTCCTTTTTTCTGCTATTCAATCTACTTACATCATTACATATGTTCATGGAATGCTATATATTATAATAAATTAAGAATGATCCTGCAATACCTCTACTGGGCATATATCCAGAAGATATTCCATCTGGTAACAAGGACACATGTTCCACTATGTTCATAGCAGCCTTATTCATAATAGCCAGAAGCTGGAAAGAACACAAATGTCCCTCAACAGAGGAATGGATACAAAAAATTTGGTATATTTACACAATGGAGTACTACTCAGCTATTAAAAACAATAAATATAGGAAATTCCTAGGCAAATGGATGGATCTGGAGGCCATCATCCTGAGTGAAGTAACCAATTCACAAAAGAACGCACATAACATGTACTCACTGATATGTGGATAGTAGCCCAGAAAACTAGACTACCCAAGATACAATTTACTAAACACATGATACTCAAGAAGAAGGAAGATCAAAATGTGGACATGTCACCCCTTCCTAGAATTAAGAACAAAGCACACATTGAAAGAGTTACAGAGATCATGTGTGAAGCTGAATCCAAAGGATGGACCCAATGACTGCGGCTGCCAGGGATCCATCCCACAATCAGCCACCAAACATAGACACTATAGCATATGCCAGCAAGATAGTGCTGAAAGGGCCCGGATATAGCTGTCTCAGGGGAAACTATACCAATACCTGGCAAACATGGAGGTGGAAGCTCACAGTCAGCTATTAGATGGAACACAGGGGTCCCAAGGAAGAAGGAGCTAGAGAAAGTACCCAAGGAGCTGAAGGGGTCTTCAACCCTATAGCTGGAAGAATAACCATGAACTAACTAGTGCCCCCTGAGCTCATGTCTTTAGTTGCATATATAGAAGAGGATGGCCTAGTTGGCCATCATTGGGAAGAGAGGCCCCTTGGTCATGCAGACTTTATATGCCCCAATACAGGGGAACGCCAGGGCCTAGAAGTGGGAGCGGGTGGGTAGGGGAGCAGGGCCGGGAGGGGGGAGGGTATAGGGAACTTTCTGGATAACACTTGAAATGTAAATGAAGAAAATATCTAATAAAAGTTGAAAAAAAAAGAATTATGTATTGCTTCCTTAAATACTCCAAAAACATTTTTTATTATAGTGTTAAAAGTTCCTTGACTATTACCGACAGAGATTAAACTTAGCTTGGTAGATTAAGTTGCCCTGTTATATCAACTAGAAAATTAAAGAAGGGGAAATTTTGTCTGGCCACAGGGTCTTCAGTTTCCTCATGATCCCAATGCTTCAAATATGTACACAGCATGGCAGAGTAATTTTAAATTTTGTAATTGCCTGCATCTACTTAAATAAGATGACAAAGATACAAGTGTCACATTATATCTACTCACAGAAAGAGTAGCACACCCCTCAGTACTGAGGAACCAAATTTATCATTCAAAAGCTGGATGATAAGAGAAAAGCTTTCATAATTATGTGCAAGTAATCTTTCCACTGTACTTTTAAAATACTGGAAACTTTACATGGTCATAAGCCAATTTCCCACTAACAAAAAAAGGAAAACAACACCAGCATCTACATTTAGTTTTTAAGAAACATAACTTTTTATTTGTATGACTTGTGTCTCTGAGCATAAGTATTTGCATCAATTATATGTATAGGTATCTGTCTTAGTCAGGGTTGCTATTCCTGCACAAACATCATGACGAAGAAGCACTTGGAGAGGAAAGGGTTTATTCAGCATACACTTCCATACTGCTGTTCATTATATCAAAGGAAGTCAGGACTGGAACTCAAGCAGGTCAGAAAGCAGGAGCTGATGCAGAGGCCATGGAGGGATGTTCTTTTTTTTTTTTTTTTTTTTCCTCTTTATTAGATATTTTCTTCATTTACATTTCAAATGTTATCCAGAAATTTCCCCTTACCCTCCCGCATCCCCGCCCTGCTCCCCTACCCACCCCCTCCCACATAATGGCCCTGGCGTTCCCCTGTACTGCGGCATATAAAGTCTGTATGACCAAGGGGCCTCTCCTCCCAATGATGGCCAACTAGGTCATCTTCTTCCATATATGCAGCTAGAGACATGAGCGCAGGGGGAACTAGTTAGTTCATGTTATTCTTCCACCTATAGGGTTGAAGACCCCTTCAGCTCCTTGTGTACTTTCTCTAGCTCCTTCCTTGGGAGTCCTTTGTTCCAACTAATAGCTGACTGTGAGCAACCACTTCTGTGTTTGCCAGGCACTGGTATAGCCTCCCACGAGACAGCTATATCAGGTCCCTTTCAGCATTATCTTGCTGGCATATGCTATAGTGTTTATTTTGGTGGCTGATTATGGGAAGGATCCCTGGCAACTGCCGTCACTGGTTGGTCCATCCTTTTGATTCAGCTTCACACATGATCTCTGTAACTCCTTCAGTGTGTGCTTTGTTCTTAATTCTAGGAAGGGGCGAAGAGACCACATTTTGAACTTCATTCTTCTTGAGATTCATGTGTTTAGTAAATTGTATCTTGGGTAGTCTAGGCTTCTGGGCTAGTTTTCCACATATCAGTGAGTACATGTTATGTGAGTTCTTTTGTGATTGGGTTACCTCACTCAGGATGACACCCTCCAGATCCATCCATTTGCCTAGGAATTTCATATATTCATTGTTTCTATTAGCTGAGTAGTACTCCATTGTGTAAATGTACCAAATTTTTTGTATCCATTCCTCTGTTGAGGGACATCTGGGTTCTTTCCAGTTTCTGGCTATTATGAATAAGGCTGCTATGAACATAGTGGAACATGTGTCCTTATAACCAGATGGAAACTCTTCTGGAGGGATGTTCTTTACTGGCTTGCTTCCCCTGGCTTGCTCAGCCTGCTCTCTTATAGAACCCAAAACGAAGAGCCCAGAGATGGTCCCACCCACAATGGGCCTTTCCCCCTTGATCACTAATTGAGAAAATGCCTTAGAGTTAGATCTCATAGAGGCATTTCCTCAGCTGAAGCTCCTTTCTCTGTGATAACTCCAGCTGTGTCAAGTTGACACAAAACTAGCCAGTACAGTATCTGAACATGAAGGAGGACTTAGAATCCTTTGCATCCACAATTATTGGTTGATCCTCATAGTCTGGGTGCTGAGAGTTGAATATGAACCCTCTACAAGAAGAGCAAATGCTCTTATCATTGAGCCACATCTCAACCCTCTAACATTTCATATAGTTTTATAACATGCCTCCAGTGATGCCCAGAAACCACTCTGTGAGAACTCACCTACTATGGCAGTGACTGAATGAACATTTTAAATGAAAACCATCAGAAGCCCTCCTGCATTGCCTCAGCAAGTTGACTTTTATTTGATTATGATGACCCCATAAGTCTTATCCTAGGCACTTCCAATATTTGGAAAGAACAATGGCTGAAATGGATACCAGTCTCAGCCTGTTTCTTATTCCATAGTAAAATTGAGAAGCCACATTAATCCTACCTTGATATTCCTTAATTGCCTAATTGTCACAATAGATTTGTTATGGGGGTTATATAAATGTATTATATAAATACAGAAAGTATTATATATATATATATATATTATATATATATACTTATTATATATACATACTATTATATATACATACATATTATATATACTTATTATATATACATGTTATAATATTTATTGGCTATCAATTTTTAAGAAGGTACCTGATTTTGGAAAGAAGACAAAAACATTAAACATGGCCTCGAGGTATGCAGCCAACTATGGTAATATAAAACTAAATTATTACCACCTGAAAATTGAGGAGGTAAGAATCATAGCTAATTCTGTCTTCGTTTTCTGTTGCCGATTATTTTAAAATGTTTTTTTTTTTAACCTGAATAGCCATGGGAAAACTTATGTTAAGAGATGGCGCAGATGCACTTTGCAATAATAGTTCTATTAACTTACTTTTGATGCTATTTTACTTCCCAGTTGTTCAGCATGTGTCCCTGAAGTTTAATAAAGCTGAAAACATTTTATTTCATTGTCTCAAACTATTGATTATCTGTTTACTGTAATGTTGAGAACCCTGTGATGGATGGCCTTTGTCACTCTGATTAAATCAATTATCTTTAAAAAATAAGAAATCTGGTTAAAGCAAAGAACCCTAATACGGAATCGTGTTGCTTCTTCTCTACATTACTTGTAGCTTAATTAGGAAGCACACAAACCTTATTTGCAACATTGCAAAGAAAATAAATTTGATTGTTTCACAACTGATTTAGATATTCCTTAGGGCATGGCATGACAATTTCGATTTCTTCTTCCTTGTTTTACTGCCTGCATAATCTTATTTAAGGGGACAAATAACAGACTCACTGACTTCAGAGAAAGAAATACATGAGTAAAGAAAACATGCTTTGCATTTTCAAAAGGGATTTAAATTCATTTAAAAAGGAAATATCTTGGAGAGGTATACAATTCCTGAATAGACAAAGACTATAACATGACACTAAACCAACCAAAGAGCTGTCCTAATTATTCTAGAGAATACAAATGGAAATGGTATTGCCATAGTGTTTATGATAGGAATGATATCTTGAGAAAGTGCTATGTAGGTATGATAGTTGCAAACTGATGTGATTTAAAATCATGAAGAAAATAAAACTACAATAGCATTATCTTCCTTTTATCACTGAGCAACATTAGACATTTTACTGGCTAACAATTTCTTTTTATCCTAGGGATAAAAATGTATCTTCTACAAAGTATTTCTCATGCTTTCATATATTATTTACTCAAGCCATATAAATAGGACAAAATGTTATATAGTCAAATATACAATGATATATGACTATAAGGGCTGTTCACGGAAAAAAAAACATTTTATATATTTCATAACAATATACCGTTAGATTCAAAGATGTGAGAGAAAATTTGATGTGCTCAGGAGCGAAACGTGAGCTCAGAAATTCCAAAATTTTCTAATTCAAGTACAGAAAAAGATAGCCTCAATTGAAGAGGACAACAAACATCACTGCTTAGATAAGTAGGTTTTAGGAGATACAAACACAGAATGACCGTTATGATTACATTTTACTGCATTAGGAGGAGGTCACAATTTTTTTTGTGTGTGTGTGTTTTGATTATTATGTGACAGGAGGAATTTCTTTTCTGATCCAATCTATTTGGTGATCTTTAGGGTTCTTGTACGTTCATGGGCATCTCTTTCTTTAGGTAGGAGAAGTTTTCTTCTATAGTTTTGTGAAGATATTTACTGGCCCTTTAAGTTGGGAATCTTCATTTTCTTCTATACCTATCATCCTTAGGTTTGGTCTTCTCATTGTGGCCTGGATTTCCTGGATGTTTTGGATTAGGACCTTTTTGCATTTTGCATTTTCTTTGACTGATGTGTCAATGTTTTCTATGGTACCTTCTACACCTGAGATTCTCTTTTCTATTTCTTATATTCTGTTGGTGATGCTTGCATCTATGACTCCCGATCTCTTTCTTAGGTTTTCTATCTCCATAGTTGTCTCCCTTAGTGATTTCTTTTTTTTTTTTTTTTTTTTTTTTTTTTTGAGACAGGGTTTCTCTGTGTAGCCCTGGCTGTCCTGGCACTCACTTTGTAGACCAGGCTGGCCTCGAACTCAAAAATCCGCCTACCTCTGCCTCCCAAGTGCTGGGATTAAAGGCTCTTTATTGTTTTTATTTCCATTTTTAGATCTTGTATGGGTTTGTTCAATTCCCTCACCTGTTTTGTTGTGTTTTCCTGTAATTCTTAAGGTATTTTTTTGGTCTTTCCTCTTTAAGGGCTTCTCCTGTTTACCTGTGTTATACTATATATCTTTAAGGGAGTTACCTGTGTCTTTCTTAAAATCTTCTATCAGCATCATAAGTTGTGATTTTTAAATCCAAGTTATGCTTTTCCAGTGTGTTGGGATATCCAGGACTTGCTGTGGTGTGACAACTGGGTTCTGAGGATGCCAAGTAGCCTTGGTTTCTGTTGGTAAGGTTCTTGTGCTTGGCTTCTGCCATCTGGTAATCTCTGGTGTTAGTTGGTCTTGCTGTCTCTGGGTGGATCTCCTGTGGGTCTGTAAGCCTATGTCAGCATTCCTATAAGACCAGCTCTCTCCTGGCAGAGGCTGTGTACAGAGGGCTGTAGAACAGACTTAGATCCCATGTGCAGATCGAGGTTAAGATTTCTAAAACAAAATGCTCAGGTTAGTATTGGCTTTCGGTGTCATTCTGAATGGTGAGTATCCCAGTATTGTCTGTTTGATGGCTCAGCTTGAGGAAGGATTGTGAGTCACAAGACAGTAGAAACTGATAGTGGTGTCTTGATTATATATTTGCTTTCAGTACATAGTTCTATGTTGATGGTTTTATTATCCCATAATTCAACTCTGTACAAATTCATTTCCTCAAATAGCTAACTTAAATAAAACAATACAAACAAACAAACAAAACTTTAGTATGCTGCCTTATAAATTCCTGTATATAGGATAAGTGCTACAAGGGGATAAAAAATATTGACAATTTGGCATTTTNTTTAAAGATTTTACTCTTATTCTTTAAAAGTTTATCATGCATGCTTTATAATATAAATAATGTATTCATTTAGTGGTGCTATTGTGTAATTTTCTTAAAGCTATATATGTGTGTGCATATACATATTTGTACAAAGTCTAATTTTTACTAATGCAGTATGCAATCAGAAAGGACTGTGAAAAGGTTTTAAATTAAGACAACCTCGTGCACAGTAATACAAAAATAACTTGCTAAATCATCCTGCCTCACTAAAATATAGACATTTATTCATTTCATATATCCTAGTTTTTAAAAAATTAACACAACATATTTATTGTATACAATATAAAAATAAAACATAACACCTAACAATGGTTACTATTGCTATGATGACACACCATGACCAAAAGCAAGGTAGGGAAGCAAGGTATGTTTCCAGATCATAGTCTGCCACTGAAGGAAGTCAGGACAAGAAATCAAGAAAGGCAGGGAACTCTTACTGGCGGTAAGAGTTGATATAGAGGTCATGAATGGGTGCTTACTGACTTGTTCCTCAGGGCTGGCTCAACCTGCTTTCTTATAGAGCCCAGGATCACCAAACAAGGACTGGTTCCACCAACAATAGTCTGGGCCTTCCCTATGAACCACTCATTAAGAAAATGCCTTTCATCTTGCATACAGATAGATCATATCAAATCATTCCTTCTACTGAGATTGCTACCTCAGTAGTTTTCATCAAGGTGACATAAAATCATCCAGCACAACTGACCCCTTGTCAAATTGACAGACAAATGCAACCTTTCCTTTCTTGGTCATCTTAAAGGTTGCATGTCAATATAAACATCATAAAATAAAGCACTTGATAAACGTTAAATGTTTCATAGTCCTTACAAATTTAAATACTTTAAAATACATTCTTTTTGAAAATATAAAGTCTATTTTTTAAAGAATTTTTTATTAGATATTTTCTTCATTTACATTTCAAATACTATCCCGAAAGTCCCTTATACTCTCCCCGCACCCTGATCCCCAACTCACCCACTCCTGCTTCCTGGCCCTGATATTCCCCTGTACTGGGGCATATAATCATAAAGTCTATCTTAATACCTAAATCCTCTTTCAAAATTTAGTCTTTCAATGTTGGGCTCTTGTAAAAGACAAAATAATCCAAATACTTTCTTACTTGAAGAGAGAAGAATGAGGGCACAAACAGGAATAAAAAATATATTGACAATTTGGCAGTTTACTATGCCAAATTTTACTAAAATCAGAATCAAATCAAAGCAAAATCAAACCAATTTGTAAATAACTCAATGTCTACAGTCTTGCATCTACTCTCTGTCTTTGGGCTTGGGTCATTTCTCTGCCTCTGCCCTCTGTATCACAATGAGCTTGTCTTATAGGCTCTAGCTGGTTCTAATCCACTGCTATTGCCATTCTTGGTGGTCACATCATAATACTGGCATCTCTCAAATGATGGGGTCTCTTGCAGCACCTGGGCTGTACTTTGACTCATAGCCTCATCTTGGGTCTCTTCAGTGACTGCACTGGTGCCACACAGTACCAAGCGTCACATGGTCTCTATAACACTTTTATATCAGTGCCACTGGGTGACTCTTATACTACTTAGTTCAGCTGCCTGCCAAGACATTACCTTGGCTGTTTCTGGAACACATCACAGACTGCATTCGGCCCTCAAGGAAAGAAACCTTTTCCAGAAGATTTCACATATGTGATGCTGGTCTCTTCTTAACCATTGCTTATTTCTTAGCCTCAGTGGACCAGCATCCAGTAACACAAGTGTATTACTTTTTAGTGATTCTACTCTTTTTAAATCACAGCTGATAGTTTAACTCCAGCTAATCAGATACCATAGATTCACCACACAAAAGGTCTTACAAAATCTTAGCATTTGCTTCCCTTGGAAATTTTCCAAGCTAGACCTCCATTGCAATGCTTTCAATGTTCTTCTTTTCTAAGGTCATTTAAGGAACACTAACCAAGCTATAAAGACTATGAACACTCAATGGCTTTTCTTGCCTAAAGATCCAAAGTGTTTCCACTATCCTCCTACAACTAACATAGCAGGAACTTTTACAATAATAACCCAAATCTCGCACAAAATTTGCCACCTTGTACTAATCAAAGTACATTTTTTTGCTGTGATAAAATACAATGATCAAAACTAAGTTGGGGAACATGGCACTTACTTGGCTTATACTTCCATATCATAGTCTTTTACTGAAGGAAGTTAGGACAAGAACTAACAGTAGGACTGAAACCTAGAGACAGGGATTAATGTAGAAGACAGAGGGGAGTGCTGCTTACTGGCTTGCTTCTCATGCATTTCTTAGCCTAATTTCTTATAAAACTTGAGACCTTCTCACTTTCTCTTCTATTAAATAAAGTGTATCTGGTTTTATGTTGAGGTTCTTGATCCACTTGGACTTGAGGTTTGTGCAAGGTGATAAATATGGATCTATTTTCATTTTTCTACATACAGACAGCCAGTTAGACCAACACCATTTATTGAAGATGCTTTCTTTTCCCATTGTATATTTTTGGCATCATTGTTAAAGTCAAATGTCTCTAAGTGTGTGGTTTTATTTCTGGGTCTTCAATTCTATTCTATTGATCTACCTGTCTGTCTCTGTACTAATACCATGCAATTTTTATCACTGTTGCTCTGTAGTAAAGCTTGAAGTCAGGGATGGTGATTTCCCCAGCCAATTTGCTTTTTTAATTTATTGTTAAGATTTTTTTCACTATTCTGTTTTTTTTTTTTTTTTTCCTTTCCAGATCAATTTGAGGATTTCTCTTTCCATGTCTTTAAATAATTGTACGGGGATTTTAATGGGAATTGCATTGAATTTGTAGATTGCCTTTGGTAGGATGACCATTTTTATAATATTAATTCTGCCAATCCATGAACATGGGAGATCTCTTCATTTTCTGAGATCTTTGATTTCTTTCTTGAGAGATTTAAAGTTATTGCCATACAGGTCTTTCACTTGTTTGGGCAGAATTACCACAAGTTAGTTTATATAATTTGTGGCTATATAAAGGGAGCTGTTTCACTACTTCCTTTCTCAGCCTGGTTATCATTTGTTAGAAAGAACATATCTCAACTTATTTTGTAACAACAACAACAACAACAACAACAACCCAACCAGGCTAGCAAACACTATTTTCAACAATAAAAGAACTGTTAGAATCAATATTCCTGACCTCAAGCTGTACTACAGAGCAATCCTGATGAAAGTTGCATGGCATTGGTACATAGACAGAGAGGTAGATCAATGGAATAGAATTGAAGACCCAGAACTGAACCCACACACCTATGGATACTTGAAATTGACAAAGAGCAAAAAACATCAAGATATGAGCATTTTCAACAAATGGTGCTGGCTCAATTGGTGGATAGCATGTAGAAGAATGCAAATGGATCCATTCTCATCTCCTGTACAAAGCTCAAGTCCAAGGGGATCAAGGTCCCCCACATAAAACCAGATACATTGAAACTAATAAAGGAGAAAGTAAGGAAAAGCCTCAAACACATGGGCACAGGGGAAAAGTTTCTGAACAGAACACCAGTGGCTTTTAGTCTGAAATCAAGTATTGACGGATGGGACCTCATCAGATTGTAAAGCTTCTGTAAGGGAAAGGACACTGTCAATAGGACAAAGGGGCAACTAACCGTTTGGGACAGGATCTTTACCAAATCTACATCTGAGAGAAGGATATATAAAAAGGACTCAAGAAGTTAGACTCCAGAGAACCAAATAACCCTATTAAAAACGGGGTACACAGCTAAACAAAGAATTCTCAACTGAGGAAACTCAAATGGCCAAGAAGCACCTAAAGAAATGTACAACATCCTTAGTTATCAGAGAAATGCAAGTCAAAACAACCCTGAGATTCTACCTCACACCAGTCAGAATGACTAAGATCAAAAATTCAGTTGACAACAGATTCTGGTGAGGATGTGGTGAAAGAGGAACACTCATCCATTGTTGGTATGATTGCAAGTTGGTACAACCACTGTGGAAATCAGTCTGGAGGCTCCTCAGAAAATTCGGCATAATATTACTTGAGGACCTAGTTATACCACTCTTGGATATATACCCAAAAGATTCTTCAACATATAACAAGGACACATGCCCCACTATGTTCATAGCAGCCTTATTTATAATAGCCAGAAGCTAGAAAGAACCCAGATGTCCCTCAACAGAGGAATGGATCCAGAAAGTTTGGTACCTTTACACAATGGAGTACTTACTACTCAGCTATTAAAAACAATGACTTCATGATATTCTTAGTAAATGGATGGGACTAAAAAATATCCTGAGGTAAGCCAATAACAAAAGAGCACACATGGTATGCACTCACTGACAAGTGGATATTTGCCCAAAAGTTGGGAATACCCAAGATACAATTCACAGACCACATGAAGCTCAAGAAGAGGGGAGATGCAAGTGTGGGTCCTACAGTCCTTCTTAGAAATGGGAAGAAATTCTCATGGAAGCAAATACAGAGACAAAGTGTGGAGGAGAATCTGAACGAAAGGCCACCCAGAGACTTCCCCACCTGGGGATCCATCCCATATACAGTCACCAAACTCAGACACTTGTGTGGATGGCAGGAAGTTCATGATGACAGGAGCCTGATATAGCTGTCTCCTGAGAGGCTCTGCCAGTGCCTGACAAATACAGAGGCAGAAGCTCGCAGCCAACCATTGAACTGATCACAGGGTCTCCAATGGAGGAGTTAGAGAAAGAACTGAAGGATCCGAAAGGGATTTCAACCTCATAGGAAGAACAACAATATCCACCAACCAGAGCTCCCTGGGACTAAGCCACCAAGTAGAATACCCATGGAGGGATCCATGGTTCCAGCGGTATATGTAGCAGAGGATGGCCTTGTCGGGCATTAATGGGAGAAGAGGCCCTTGGTCCTGTGAAGGCTCTATGCCCCAGTGTAGGGGAACACTAGGGCAGGGAGGAATATGTGTGTGGGTGGGGGTACACCCTCATAGATCAGGAGGAGGGGGTATGGAATAGGGGACTTCTAGGGGGGAAATTGGGACATGGGATAACATAAGAAATGTAAATAAATAAAATATTCAATTAAAAAAAAGAAAAAAGGAAAAAGGAAAAAAAAAGTGGCAAGGGCTGCAAGAGAAGCTGCACAATTGATGGTGAGATTCTTAATGCTCATTTAAGGAAATGAAGACTTCTTGAAGAAATGACTGATTTCAAAGCTAGGACCGAAAATATACGGCTAAGCTTGAAACACCATATGCCAGCAATTATGTGTGAAAGTGAAAGTGCTTAAGAGTGTTGGAGAAGTGTCAAAGGACACAGTAATGAGCCTGAATGTGCTCTCCCTCGCCAAATCCTCGTCACTTTGAACAATTAATGACAGTAACAGCTTATTACGCATTTAATAGAAAACTAATATCTCTATTGGTACTAACATACAAATTGGTATATCCACCTAAGAAGAAATGCTAAAACTTTAAGTTATTTTAACATTACTAATAATTCTAAGTAGAGTGATGGAGTTTGAAAATCACCTTTAGCAATCATCATAAAAATAATGCTGGCAATAAACTGCAACAGATGTAATATTAATGGGTGAAAATAGGATGAAAAAAAGATAATTTTATGCTTCCAAAAATATCTCCCTCCAAATAGACTTAATAATTTTAAAGATAAAATAAACATCCTGTACAAAAACCTGGCAGTCACTTCTATATTCAAGTGATTAAAAGTTTCTTGTACTGGAAGAAGTCAGAATTACTCATCTTCTGATGGAATTCGCAGAGAAATGCACACTACCAGCTATCTTGATTTTCTTTCAAAATATATAACCTGTATCTAATTAATCGTTTTGAAATATGAAACAGACCCAAAATGAGGCACAATCTGGCTATATTCCTGAAAGAAAAATATTAATATAATGGAAGACCCTAACAGATTTCAGAATAAAAATTCAAATGTGGTATTATATGTGATACTTTAATTACACCACATACTAAATGTGGTCCTTACCTGTAATAAGAGAATAAAACTTTTATTTTTGGTAGGATACACTAGTAACAAAGCAATTTAATTCAATGTAATGTGTCTGATTAAATATGTACACAGGAATAGTTTTTTAAGCCCATTACAAATAAGTCCACCCTAAAAAGCTTAAACAATATAGACATATGTAGAACAGTTGTCATTGAGGAACAAAGAGAGAAAGCAAAAGATGGAGTAAAAATAGGCTATGATATGTAATTCTTAAAGTATCAATTATGATTTTTTAGATTTTTTTATGTTATTCTATGACTGTTAATGTTTTGTTTGAATGCATGTCTGTATATCATGTGAGTCTTCAATATGGAGTTATGGATGATTTTGAACTACCTATGGTGATTTGGTCTCAACCTGTCTCCACTGAAAGAATAATTCCTCAGCTATTTCTCCATGTTCCTATGAAATATTTGGGCCACTACACTAGTGGATTCCAGTAATACCATTGTTTGTTGAACTAGCCTTGTAACACTTCTACTCATTAAACACTACATTAAAAAGTACAAATAATACAAACATGAATACTGTGGGTTAAAAACAGAAATGTTCAATGACTCAACCAAAAAAATGGTTGCATTCATGCATATATTACTTTATATTAAACGTTTAAGGATTTATTTCTTTCAGTTAGACTATAAATAAGTGGGCTTCAAACAATATTTTAATACATCTCTATCATTATACTTGAGCATGTCTTTAAACATAATATTTTCTTATATGATAAATGAGTAATTTGAGGCTTATAGATACATTATGCTAAGTATAATATCATATTATATAACATTTCAACTGCCCTAGTTTACTTGTCTATTATTTTCATAAAAATTCTGACAAAAGCCAGGCAGTGGTGGCACACACCTTTAATTCCAGCACTTGGGAGACAGTGGCAGGCAGAATTCTGTGTTCGAGGCCAGCCTGGTCTACAGAGTGAGTTCTGGGACAGTCGGGGCTATACAGAGAAACCTTGTCTTGAAAAAAACAAAAACAAAAAACAAACAAACAACTGTGACTAAAAACTAACATGGTGAGAAATGGGTTTATTTCACATTTCCAGGTCACAGTATACCATTGAAGGAACTCAGATTACACCACTCAGAATGAAAAAGATCAATCAAAAACTCAGGTGACAGCGCATGTTGGTAAAGGTGTAGAGAAAGACGAACACTCCCCACTGCTGTTTGGATTGTCAACTGGTACAACCACTCTGGAAATCAATCTGGAGGTTTCTCCAAAATTCGGAAGTGCATCTACCTGAAGACACAGCTATACCACTCTTGAGCATACACCCAAAATATGCCTCACTATATGCCTCAGGGTTACATCTTCCACTATGTTGATAGCCACTATATTGTTATCTGTGATAGCCAGAGGCTGGAAACAAGCTAGAACAGAAGAATGGTTAGAGATAATGTGGTTCATTTACACAATGGAATACTACTCAGCTATTAAGAACAAGTTTTGCAGGGAAGTAGAAGGAAGTAGAAAATATCACCCTGAGTGAGATAACTCAGATCCCAAAGGACATGCATGGTATGTACTCACTAATAGTGGATATTAGTCAAAAAAAGTACATAACACCCAGGATAAAATCTACAGAACTCAAGAAGGTCCACAAGTTGAAGGATCCAAATGAGCATGCCTCAATTCCATTTGAGAGAGAAAATAAAGAAATCACAGGAGGAGAAAGGGAGGGAGGGAGGGAGGGAGGGAGGGAGGGAGGAAGGGAGGGAGGGAGGGACCTGGGTGGGAAAAGGTGACAGGAAGGGGAAGAGAAAAAATAGAAAAAAGTCACGCCAGGATCCTGAAGGTAGTAACTATGGAAGAAGCCGGCTCAATAACTTGCTGCATCCAGTTTGCAGTGGTTGCTTTATATTGTAGCCCATGACTGTTTGCCCACAATGGGATGGTTCTGTTTATGTCATTTATCATTCAAGAAAATGCCTCACACATGGCCAAACAGTCATGTTTTCTTATTTTTATTTTTGTTTTAGATTTTATTTATTTACTATATGTAAGTATACTGTAGCTGTCTTCAGACACTCCAGAAAAGGGAGTCAGATCTCCTTATGGATGGTTGTGAGCCACCATGTGGTTGCTGGGATTTGAACTCAGTACCTTCAGAAGAGCAGTCAGGTGCTCTTACCCGCTGAGCCATCTCACCAGCCCCAGGGTCATCTTTTCAAGAAGATTCTTCAACTGAAGTGCTCCCTTTCTAGATTATTTATTTATTTATTTATTTATTTATTTTTCACTTTATATCCCGCTCACTCATTTATGAGATTTGGGGTATTTGATTTTATGTTGAGGTCTTTGATCCACTACATAATTCTTTCTGGTGTCAAGTTGTCAGTGAAAATTTAAAGTGTCCATTCCTGATACACTTTACATTTCTATTCTCTTCTCTTTAGGCATTCTTCTAAGAGATACTTATTTTCCTTCCACTCAGTAACCAGATCCAGTCAATGAGTCTGCCACTTCTTAGACAAAATACTTACATTTTACCTAATTTGCTTATGTCTAAATAGAAGGTTTAGTTCTTTACTATAGGTTTTCTAAAATTTATTTGTGTTGTCGAGGTGAATCTTTCACTGAAGTGGCCCACAATTTTTCCTAAGGAAGTACAAAGGATAAAACAAAGTAGACAAATAATTTAAATACTCATTACTCTGATTTGATCAATACATATTGAAAACCTGTATTGTTATCCTGTTATATACTAATAGTTTTCAATAAATTGATAATGATAAAAATATAATAAACCAAAAGAGATACATATAGATAGTACATATTTTACTGGGAATTAGTGGTTTCTAAATTGCCTTTTCTGAATTTTGGCCTCTGAGCAGATATTCGTGAGAAGTTCCCTTTTTTCTTGATTGATTATCAATGATGTTAATGTTTTGTTTCAAGTTAGACACTGTTCTCTTTAAGTTGTACACAAAATTTTCAGAGACTTGACAGTTGATGATTTTCAGATTCAGAGATTTGCATACTGCCTGAAATGGAATATTATGATTAATATTTTTATTCTCTTAGAATATAAGAGAAAATCATGAAAGAAAGACAATGTGGCAATTTACTGGGGGTACTTGCTCAACAAAATATTTAAAGTATACTTCACAGGCAAAGAAAATATGCTAATGTTGTTTGTTTATATATACTAATTTAGTAACAAGCAGGAACATACACAGAGGAAGTTAATATCTATAATACATAATAAGCTCTTATGACAAGGTAGAAAGGTAGCTCTACCTAATAGAAAATGACTAGCATGATGAAGTTTTCAGAGAACATTAAATCTCTTCACTATACATGTGTAGAACTATGATTCACTTCAGATTGCAATTATTATGGCAATAATAATAACATTCTATACATCCTATTTCAATGAAGGTTTAAAATAAAAATTTTAATGATTTCAAATAGTGTCTCATATCCATAAAGTAATGTTGAATTAAAAAAAAATCAGGTCACAACAGAGTTTGTATGTTCCCAAAAGGGAGCTACTGAGGTACTAGGAGGGAACTCATAGGAGATGTTAAAGAGGATGGAGATGAATTAAAGCAAAGCATGTGGTGGCACAGAGAGCCTTTGGTCCTTCTTTGGATAGGAGCTCTTCCCTGGATCTCTATGGTAAGATCATCATCTCAAGACAAAGATTCAAAGTACATGAAAAGTAGTATTTCTTCCTCCACATTTCTCTATCCATTTCAAGGTATCTATACCCTTGACTTGTCTATCTTTTCTGATTGCCACCATAGTTGATGTGGAAGGAGTGACTCACACCCTCACCTGGAAGTGCTTTAACAGAACCATCCCTGAAGGAAGAAAATGTGCTGTTCTATTATGGCAAAGGTGTACTTTGATTCTAGAAGAAGTTAACTCAGGGTTGATAAATATTTGTTAGTTACCTATTGTGAGACAATAGCCTTCTTTTCAATTGGTATTATCTTATACAATTATATATGAGAAGATGGTGACAGCATGTTTCTCTAAAAGCCACTATCTCACTGGCGAGGCCTTCACATTGAGCAACTCTTAATACTGACAATTGCTGAATTCTTTTCACTTCCTATGGTCTAGCTTCAAGATGTGGTCTATAGAGAAGAAATCAGATTCCCTTGTACTTCCATATTTTAAGTTCTCATCTTGGGATTTCAGCAGTGTTGCTCCTACTTCCAACTTTGGAAAATATAGTGAGAATAATTTTTAATTTTCCACCATGGGTATGCAGTTTATGCTATGGAGTCTAGTTTTTGTAAGCCATGTTGAACTCAAGAAGATGGACTCCTATTAAAAATGGGGTACAGAGCTAAACAAAAAATTCTCAACTGAAGAATACCAAATGGCTGAGAAGCACCTGAAAAAATGTTCAACATCCTTAATCATCAGGGAAATGCAAATCAAAACAACCCTGAGATTCCACCTCACACCAGTCAGAATGACTAAGATCAAAAATTCAGGTGACAACAGATGCTGGGGAGGATGTGGAGAAAGAGGGACACTACTCCATTGTTGGTGGGATTGCAAGTTTGTACAACCACTCAGGAAATCAGTCTGGCAGTTCCTCAGAAAATTACACATAGTACTACCAGAAGATTCACCAATTCATCTCCTGGGCATATACCCAGAACATGTTTCAACTTGTAATAAGGACACATGCTCCACTATGTTCATAGCAGCCTTATTTATAATAGCCAGAAGCTGGAAAGAATCCACATGCCCCTCAACAGAGGAATGGATACAGAAAATGTAGTACATTACACAATGGAGTACTATTAAGCTATTAAAAACAATGAATTTATGAAATTATTAGGCAAATGGATGCAGCTGGAGGATATTATCCTGAGTGAGGTAACCCAATCACAAAACACCCATGATATGTACTCACTGATAAGTGGATATTAGCCTAGAAACTTAGACTACCTAAGAAACAATTTTCAAAACACATGAAACTCAAGAAGAAGGAAGACCAAAGTGTGGATACTTCAGTCCTTCTTAGAATGGGGAACAAAATAACCCAGGGAAAGAGTTACAGAGACAAAGTTCAGAGCTGAGACAGAAGAAAGTACCATCCAGAGACTGCCCCACCAGGGGATCCATCCCAAATATAACCACCAAACCCAGACACTATTGCATATTCCAGCAAGATTTTGCTGACAGGATCTTGATATGGCTATTTCTTGTGAGGCTATGTCAGTGCCTGGCAAATACAGAAGTGGATACTCACAGTCACCTATTGGATGGAACACAGGGCCCCTAAAGAAGATACTAGAGAAAATACATAAAGAGCTAAAGAGCTCGGCAACCCTATAGTAGGAACAACAGTATGAACTAAACAGTAACCCACAGAACTGTGTCTCTAGTTGCATATGTAGTATAGGATGGCCTAGTCGGCCATCAATGGGAGGAGAGGCCCTTGGTCTTGCAAAGATCATATGCCCCAGTACAGGTAAATGCCAGGGCCAGGAAGCAGGTGTGGGTGGGTTGGAGAGCAGGGTGGCGGGACTGTATAGGGGATTTTCGGGATAGCATTTGAAATGTAAATGAAGAAAATACCTAGCAAAAATGAAAAAAATATAGCATTATACATTGTATGTAGCACTAACATGATTATTAGTTTGTTTAAATTAAAAGTGGAAGATCTATAACAAGTAGTACTCATAATAAAAATACAAAAGTTTTAGGAAATACGTCCAAGAGTTTAGGGCAAATTGGGTTTTATTTTGTCCTTAATATGGTATGCTTCCATATTAAGGCCTCAAGAAAGAATGAATAACCACATACTCAGAAGAAAGTTTAAGATAATTGAAAATCTTATTCAAAATTCAAAGCATATTTGTTTATTGAAAATACCACTGCTTAAAGACCATGCTTGAAGCCCTGGCTTTGACTCCAGCAGAATATAGCAGAAGTGATGACAGACAGAGACACCTGGAGTTTTGGAACTCAGGAAGGAGCGTCAGTAGTTTCAGATGGTTCAGTGTTATCATGCATCACTCTGGAGTTCCAGGCTAGCTTGCCATACAGTAGACCAAGTCTCAGAGAAAAACAAAATGTACGAAAGAATGCAGTGACCTCCGTTTGAGAAAATACAACAGTTCTGTGAAAGCACTCAGCACTAGCCTGGGTCTGGAGAAGAAGAAGATGGTATGCTTTCAGGTCACAGCACTTAGAATTAACAATAAGTAATGATGTTGGCAGAGATAAGTATCAAATAAAAACAGAAGTAATTACTGCAGAAGTCTAGAGTGGCTACATAAGTCTGGGAAATGAGCCAACATAAAGGTTAGAGTAAGTATATTTAAAAAAAAAAAATGATGGATAGGTTGAAGAAAGTTTTGTGCCAAAAAAGTATTGTGGCATTAATTCTTAATTTATCACTGTATCTCATTGAAGAAACTTACCAAAAAAATAATCACAGTTGGTTTATAAGCTAATTTAAAATTCCTCAATTAATATAACTTTTAAAACAGATATATAATTGCTTTTCTAATTAAAAAATAATTATAATCTCATTTATTTTTTAATTACATTAACAATCAGCATCAATTAAATTCATTTAATCTGTTAATTCATATGAATTAACACAGGGATGTTGAATTTACATTTTAGTACATAAGTGTGCCTTTGCTGGACTCTTCTAGAAGATTCCAAGATTTCCCATAAGAAGTGAAGAGGAGGGCATTCATCTTAGAAAAGAGAAGTCTCTGAATGTATTAAGGCAGAGGAGGATTCTGAATGAACTGACAGCAAATGCAGTGCTTACATGTCACAGATTTTAGACACCAAAAAGGGTAAGGACAGTAATGCAAAACCCTAGCAAGGGCTTCCACAATGATGTATGATTTATGACGTGATGTATGATGTTTGATATATAATGTATGATGGAATGAGTCATAGAGAAGGGTCTGTGGCTAAAGGTGCTTGCCACCAAGACTGAGGATATCAGTTTGATTACTGAAACCAGAGGGAAGCAGAATATCCAATTCCAAAGCTTGTCCTCTGACAAATTGTACATGAGAGGCATGGGATATGTGTGTGTACAATCCCCAGCACATACTCCAAATAGTAAAAATGTACTCAAAGTATTTTCAAGCAAAACAATTCCAGATTAGTTTATAGAAAGAAATGATATGAATTTTACTTCTAATATTGCTCCTATCCTACACAAAGTCAGACTAACATGTTAAATGAATATCTTTTTATCTTCTATCTATCTATCTATCTATCTATCTATCTATCTATCTATCTATCATCTATTTATGTATCATCTATTTATCTATCATTTATCTATCATCTATTTATCTATAATCTATCTATCATCTATTTATTATCTAGTAACTATCCACCATCTATCTATCATATCTATCTATCTATCTATCTATCTATCTATCTATCTATCTATTTATCTATCTATCATCTATTTATTTATCTATCATCTATTCATCTATCATCTATCTATATATAATCTATTTATCTATCATCTATCTATCTATCTATCATCTATCTATTATCTATTTAACTATTATCTACATACCTAACTTACCTAAGTATCTGTGATGGTTTTTATATTCTTGGACTAGGGAGTGGCACCATTTGGAGGTGTGGCCTTGTTGGAATAGGTGTGAGCTGGTTGGAGTAGTGTGTCACTGTGGGTGTGGGCTTAAGACTCTCACCCCAGTTGCCTGGAATTCAGTCTTCCATTAGCAGCCTTTGGATGAAGACATAGAACTCTCAGCATCTCCTGCACCATGTCTGCCTGGATGCTGCCATGCTCCCACCTTGATGATAATGGACTGAACCTCTGAAAATCTAAGTCAGCCCCAATTAAATGTTGTTTTTTATAAGACTTGCCTTGGTCATGGTATCTGTTCTCAGCAGTAAAACCCTAACTAAGACAGTATCTAAAATATACACTTACAACCTAAACATACTGAAATTTTTAAAAATTCACAAAAAATATTACAAGAAGTATAAAGGATAACAATCATCCAATATGACACCCACCCCAAGTAAAATTAAAGTTTTTAATCAAATATCATTATCATATTCTAAAACAATTTTGACTGCCCCAGAAATTATGCTCAGAATTATTTAAGATCTAAGCCAATTTCAATGATGGCTTTTGGGGTCATCTACCTGCTGAAGGTGATTAGGCAAAAAAAAAAAAAAAAAGCATTAGGTGGGGTTTCACACCTAAGTTACACTGCCCTAGCCTGGCAAACTCATAATTGAGCATGTATAATTACAGCTCTACTCAAACAGCTAACTTTAGTGAACAAAATCTTATTACTTTAAAATATGTTAATTTAGAATTTTATATTTCATCCATAGTTTGCAATTACAACATGTGTGTGTGTGTGTGTGTGTGTGTGTGTGTGTGTGTGTGTCTAGCTTTGGCCTTGTTTCTTGGTCTGGAGGAGCCTTGTAGATCAAAGAAAAACCTATCTGCCTGTGGAAACCTTTGGAGGCTCCAAAACTAACCCAGTTGGACTGTGCCCAAACATCTATCCTATTCAGATCACCATGCCACTCCAGCTCATCTTCCTGGGTCAGCCTGCTGATATTAGTGGTACATGAATACCATTGTCTAGCTATGGCTTTGCTCCTCAGTCTGGAGGAGACTTGAGGGACCCCAAAAACATCTTTGTAGAAATCTTCAGGCGTCTTAAACTAACTGGTTTGAAACCCTGCCTAACTATTGTATTTGGATCTGCTGGCCACCCCAGCTGTATCTAACTAGGACACATCTTGCAGAGTGGGGTCTACCTGCAACATATCCTGCAGTGTCTCTCTGAGGCATAGCCAAAAGTGTAGGGTACACTTACCTCCATTGTCTGGCCCATTGCACCCTCACCTTGCCAAGAAGTCTTGCTCCAATCAGGATCATCCAGCCAGGCACTAGGGACAACTAGATGCCTTAAGGACAGCATAGGAACACAATCAAGAAGACCAAAGGCAATATGGTAACACCAGAGCCAAGCTATGCTGCTACACTAAACCCTAGATATTCTAGTGAAAAGAAATCACAAGAAAAGAGTCTTAAATTCAATATTCTGAAGATGATAGAAGCTACTAAAGAGGATTTTCCCTTAAGGAAATCTAGGAAAATACATTCAAACAGGTAGAGACATTTAATGAGGAGGAAAATAAATATAAAGAAATACAGGAAATTACTAATTAAACAGGTGGAAGAAACTATCCAAGATCTGCAAAAAGAAATGGAAGCAATAAAGAAAACACAAATTGAGGCAGTCCTTGAGATAGAAAATCTATGAAAAAGAATGGGAACTACAGATGTAAGCATCACTTACAGAATACAGAAGATAGAAAAGAGAATTTCAGATGTAGAAGATAGGATGCAAAAAAATCAATATATTAGTCCAAAAAAAAAATGCTAGAAAATATCAGACTGAGTGAGGGAACCCAGACCCCAAAGCACATGCATGGTATGGTCTCACTGATAAGTGGATATTAGCCATAAAGTACAGGATAACCATGCTATAATCAATAGACCCCAAGCAACCAAATAACAAGATGGCCCAAGGGAGTATAGTTGAATCTTTTTCAGAAGGAGAAAGAAAATAGATGCCAGTGATCGAAGGAGGGATTTGGGTGAAGGAGGGGATGAGGAGGGAAGCTGGGCAGCAGTGAGACAGATCATATATAGGGAGAGTAGGGGAGAGAGAAGGGAGATGGAAAGATGCAATCTCTATGATGTGCTAGAGACCTGGGATGGGAATAGGTCCCAGAGGGCTATTGGAGGCAACTCTAGCTGAGATTTGTAGTAAAGGGGGATATGAACCATGAACTGAACACTTCCTGTAGCCAGACTGGAAACCCAATGAAAGGATAAGGACAGAACCCCACCCACAAAGTTTAGGACATGAAATGTATCCTGCCTCCAGCAAGTGTGTGGACAAAGATAGAACATAGACTGAGGGTATGGCCAGCCAATGACTGTCTCATGTTGAGACCCATCCTATGGGTAAGAACCAATCCCTGACACTATTAACTATACTTTGTTATGCTTGCAGATAGGAAAATTGCATAAATGTCCTC
The DNA here is from genome assembly GCA_902729485.2 of Mus minutoides. Lineage (NCBI taxonomy): Eukaryota > Metazoa > Chordata > Mammalia > Rodentia > Muridae > Mus > Mus minutoides. The sequence continues at coordinate 295,294 of LR750664.1, forward strand.
TTAGAGCTTCTGCCCAGCAGCCAATGGAAAGAGATAAAGAGTTTTACTCCTAAACATTAGATGGAACTCAAGAAATCTTACAGATTTGGGAGAAAGATTGAGCGACCTGAAGAGGAAGGTACTACACAGAAAAACCAACATAATCGACTAATCTAGATCCTCAGTGACTCCCAGAGTCTGTATCACCAACCAAAGAGTGAGCATGGGCTGGATCTAGGCCCCCTGCGCATAGGTAGCAGATGAGCATCTTGATCTTCGTGCTGGTCTCCCCAACAACTGGAGCAGGGATTGTCCCTGAGCCTGTTGCCTGCCTGCCTGCCTGCCTGCCTACCTATGGATCCTGCTCCCCTAAATGGACCAACATTGTCTGGCCTCAATAGGAGAGGGTGCACCTAGGTCTGCAGTAAGTTGATGTAGGAGAACTTGACATCCAAAAGAGGACTTTCCCTACTCAAAATAGAAAGGGAAGGTGGACTTGGTGGAGGACATTTGTGGGAATCTACTTGGGGGAAAGGAAGCACTGATATTGGGTTGTAAAGTAAATACATAACTAAATATAATAAAAAATATTTATTGATTGATATGTATGCATATGTATGTGGGCATATTCCTACTGTGACCTGTGTATCAGTCAATTGTAATTATATTTTTCAAATCCTACTTTTAGTGATGGTTCTTAAATGCTTTAACCTTCCATGTAATCCAGCACCCATCAAAGGTAGTGGAAAAGATGGAAATGGACCTATTTAGAAAGGTTCTTTGGAGTAACTCCCATCTATGTTATATGGAAATCAGCAGTTCAGTTCACAGATTAGCAGGCAGTGGCAGCTTGATCCACTCATAAACACCTGACAGTTATACCAGTAGTTCGGTTCTGTAGAGCCAAGATAGCAACACAGTTAAGGAATAGCAGTGACACGACCTAGCAGATACAGTCAGGCCTCAGTGTTGGCTTGAGTAAGCAGGATAGACAAACAGGAACATCAGGAGAAGTTCTCATAGGAATCAAAGATCAGCAAAGACATGAGACCCTCAAGTGTTGAACAGTAGCTGTACCAGCAAGCCAAGCTCTGTGTCCATTACACCCTGGTATTCTATACAACCTCAATGTGTCTTGCCTCAGCACGTGCATCCAATCAGCCTGAGTTCTTAGAAGTGGCAAGAAACTACAGCACATCACTAGAAGGTGGGTTTTTTTTTTGGGGGGGGGGAGCATTTCCTCCTATGGAACTCTGATAAATACAGCTCAACTAAACAATGTAAAGCATAACAATACATGTGTGTTGTTAGCATCATGTGTCCTTTGGCATGCTTGCTTTAGCAGTACATCCTCTCTTCCGTGTCTGCTTCACTGAAGCATTACTTCATGAGTTGGCCTTAGCCTTTCACACCTGTGTCCACTTTAACACAATGTTCCTTCATGTGTTTGCCCCAGCAAAACACCAATTAACTGGCTTTCCAAAGAACCCTTAAGTTTCCAGTTCAGTAAATGGACAATGTTTCTCTCCAACTACCATCTGGGTCCTTGGGAACAGATTGCCTGCTTATCAACAAGTGTCTTAACCCATTGTATTATCTCACCACCCCAGTATTCTAGAACACTAACTAATTATATTAGTATTGAATATAAAGCAGAATTTATAGTTTTGTAATTTAGAAATTTTGTATCTATATTTCTTAAAGATGATTTAACACAGAATTAAACACTAACAGTTATAGTCATATCTTATCATGCTAGAGTTGTTATATAAAATTTGAAAATATATCTTTCACCTCACAAGGTCTATATTGGATCAGTTACTAGTCTTGCCATTATTCATTAATGCCTCAGACTAAAGAAATTTTTTCTACTCTGGAGTAGTTGCAACAAATAGTCACATAAAACTATTGAAAAATAAAAATACATAATTCATATACTTTTTAGTCCATGGCTTAACTTCACAGGCTGAATTTTTTACAGCACACTAAATTATCATTCAATTAGCTTTACTATTATGAAGAAAAATGGTCTTCTGAGAGTGAAGAAAACCAATTAAACATCATGAGCATCTTTCAGTAAAAGGAACTTCCAGTCACAATCTTCATTCTTCCTGCACTGACAGTGAAGCATAGGCACTACAGCAAATGGCCTAGGAAATTTTCTCCAAATAAATTTCTTTACTTGAAGTGAGAAGCCTTGAAATGAGAAACTCCCTCTCAAAAGAAGAAATACAAATAGAGAATGTTCAAACATTAAAATCAGAGTCTGTCTTAGAAGGCTTAAACAAATCTGCAGAATATAAAAGTAGAGAGCAGACAATGGCTGACAAAGAGACATGGAGAGACACCTTAGGAACATATCTGAGAGGGTCTTACACTTAAGGCTGAGGCTTAATTTTCTACTGCAATAAATGACAGAGAATATATAGTACATGAGAAACAGAAGATGCTTCCTATGCCCAGTTCCACCAGTTTCTATAGGCAAGATCTATTTACCATGTTGACAAGCTTAACAACTTAAATTTACCCTGATCATATACAAAAATAAATTCTGTTAGGATATCAGCTCCTTCCATAGTTATTTCTTCCAGAAACAACCAACCAGTCAACCAACCAACCGACCAACCAACCAACCAACCAACCAAACTGAGGTTCTCTCCTTTATAAATAGTTTTTCATCTTCTTTTTCTGTTTCTGCAAATATACTAGTTGTGAATGTGTTTGCATGTTACACATGCTTGTACATGAGCACATACCTGTGTGTGTGTGTGTGTGTGTGTGTTTGTGTGTGTGTATGTGTGTGTGTGTGTGTGTGTGTGTGTGTGTGTGTGTGAGAGAGAGAGAGAGAGAGAGAGAGAGAGAGAGAGAGAGATTGGGGGAGAGGGAGGTAGAGAGATAGACAGACAGACAGACAGGCATGCAGAGGAGAGACAGAGGAGAGTTTGTGTGTGAATGATTATGTCTTTTATAACATGCACCCTTTTGTGACCATAGCACTTGTTACTGTCTAAAATTGCTGATTAAACATGTGAAGTCAAAGCAATGTAAACAAACAAAAAATAAACAAACTCAAAATTAGAGCATCACAATTTACAGAAATGTCCAGGTATTACAACAATAAATTCTCCTATGTCTTGTAACATAGAAGTATCTTGCTATCTGTACAATTGCAGCACAGCTTAAACTAATAATTCAGTAAATTATTAAATATTCTATTATATCTACATTATAGTTAGATTTAGCATTAGGAGATGAGAGCAGATTTAGAATGTTAACACTGTATAAGGTTTAAAATAGTCAAAAATGGACTATATATGAGGAAATTATTCTTTATTTTCTCATTTGGAATTAAATATTAAGTGAGTGGAAATTGGGTAACATTAATAAAACAATTATCTTGAAGACTTGTTTTATTTAACAAAAAACATTAAGATTGAATACAAAGAAGAAAATAGGTGGGTTTTGATATGATGATTTCAGTGAGCAGCAGCACAGAAAGCCAGGAAACAATGTAGGAAGGTGATGGATGGAGCTATAAATCTATTTTTTATAGCTGCCAAGAGAAGCTGATGGGGAAATACTCTTTTTGGAAGACATAACAAAATCACCCCCTATCTGGGGTTTCAGTCAGTTGGGAGAAATATCTTTCTTAGACAGCACTTTGAAAAACCCCAATTCCTGACATTTCTTGGTATCAGTATGGTCATGAGCTGGGCCATTGGTCTTGAGGTGATATCTATAGTGGATATGGATTTCTGACACCATTGAGAATTGTGAAGCAATAAAGGAAATGAAAATATTGCTGGAGTGGTACTGTGCTGGAGAGATGCCAGCCATTACCCTAAAGGTACTTATGGCCTCTGAAGAGAACTGCTATACAACCCAACATGAATATCTAGTAGTTAAGATACATTCTTGCAAACTTAGTTTAAATTTTGAAGGAGAGCAAAAGGTAATAAGAGTGAGTGGCAGGGAATAAAGAAAATTCAAATAAGAACGAAAGGTCTTTATCACGGGTATTTATGCATAGAAAACCCAAGACTGACTTATAATTAAAACCTAAGTCATTTCAAAGTTCTTTCTTAATTGAGAATTGAGACAGCATTATTAAGACACACTATCCTTTCTTTTTATCCTCCCTTTTAGATTTTATTTATCCTGAGACCAAGAGATTGTCTTATTAACCAACCTTGAAGAAGAAACAAAGCAAAATAAAATACAACTCCATCTTGACAGCATTCTCGATAACGTAATCTCCAAAGTAAACAAACCCTAAAGTAATTTCCCAGGATGTAGGATCTTAGCAGTGTTTTTATTTATTTTTTATATATTTACTAATAAATGGGAGTTTTCCTATTGATTTTTTCACATCAACTGACCATATTCCCAAATGTCTAGGTACTATCCCAAATAATCTATATTTCCTCATTGATAGAGTTATCTAAAGTTATTACTCACAAAGGACTAATTAAGAACAGGCCATATAAGTGTTTGCCAGGGAAAGAATAAGAATAAGAATGGGAAGGATACATTCCTTACCACAAAATGATGAACCAATTTTTTATCATTATCAATGATAAAACTAAAATGATGAACATAATTACAACACATATAATCTTGTAAAAATGTTGATTTCTAGTTGCTTGCAATGAGGGTACTAATATTAATGATAAATTTGGGATATTGTGTTTTGAAGAGCTAAATACATTTGCTATTAAATGCATGTTTTTACATTTTTACATGTATATAATTAAGCTGTCAAGGATATAGTCCACACTGTTTATTATTTACTTCTTATATGGCATTGACATTCCCCCTAACAATTTAGAATGTAATTTCACATAACTTGTTGCTTTTGTGTCAAGGGAGTTATTTTGTCTGATATTTCTATAATGATTTGTTTATGTCTCTGTTTTCAGTGGCCACACACACATAAACACACACTGACATGCATGCACATGCAAACTTAATCATTGGCACTCAACCAAATCATGAAGCAGTAATGTAACTAAGTAGACTCAATTGACTGCTACCTTGAGTTTGGGTGTGGATACTGGAGAAAGGGAGCACGTGGCACCAGAGTGTGATATTGTGTGGCTCCTCAATAATATAAAATGAGGACTTATATTTTTGGTTGTGAACCTAGCCTTTAACGGCTGAGCCACAAAGTCTCAAGATATGGGCACTGGGAAAAAATTCCTGAACAAAACAGCAAAGGCTTGTGCTGTAGATCAAGAATTGACAAATGGGACCTCATAAAGTTGCAAAGCTTCTGTAAAGCAAAGGATACTGTCAACAAGACAAAAGGGCCACCAACTAATTGGGAAAGGATCTTTACCAATCCTAAATCAGATAGGGGACTGATATCCAATATATATAAAGAACTCAAGAAGGTGGACACCAGAAAATCAAATATCCCCATTAAAAAGTGGGGCACAGAGTTAAACAAAGAATTCTGAACTGAGGAATACCAAATGGCTGAGAAGCACTTGAAAAAATATTCAACATCCTTAATCATCAGGGAAATGCAGATCAAAACAACCCTGAGATCCCACCTCACACCAGTAAGAATGGCTAAGATCAAAAATTCAGGTGACAACAGATGCTGGCGTGGATGTGGAGAAAGGGGAACACTTCTCCATTGTTGGTGGGAATGCAAGCTGGTTCAACCACTCTGGAAATCAGTCTGGCGGTTCCTCAGAAAATTGGACACAGTACTACCGGAAGATCCTGCAATACCCCTACTGGGCATATATCCAGAAGATATTCCATCTGGTTATAAGGACACATGTTCCACTATGTTCATAGCAGCCTTATTCATAATAGCCAGAAACTGGAAAGAACCCAGATGTCCCTCAACAGAGGAATGGATACAAAAAAATTGGTATATTTACACAATGGAGTACTACTCAGCTATTAAAAACAATAAATATATGAAATTCCTAGGCAAATGGATGGATCTGGAGGCCATCATCCCGAGTGAAGTAACCCAATCACAAAAGAACTCACATAACATGTACTCACTGATATGTGGAGATTAGCCCAGAAACCTAGACTACCCAAGATACAATTTACTAAACACATGAAACTCAAGAAGAAGGAAGATCAAACTGTGAACACGTCACCCCTTCCTAGAATTAAGAGCAAAGCATACATTGAAGGAGTTACAGAGATCATGTGTGAAGCTGAATCCAAAGGATGGACCCAATTACTGCGGCTGCCAGGGATCCATCCCAAAATCAACCACCAATCATAGACACTATCGCATATGCCAGCAAGATAGTGCTGAAAGTGCCCGGATATAGCTGTCTCATGGGAGACTATACCAATGCCTGGCAAACATGGAGGTGGAAGCTCACAGTCAGCTATTAGATGGAACACAGGGTTCCCAAGGAAGGAGCTAGAGAAAGTACCCAAGGAGCTCAAGAGGTCTTCAACCCTATAGGTGGAAGAATAACATGAACTAACTAGTACCCTCTGAGCTCATGTCTCTAGCTGCATATATAGAAGAGGATAGCCTAGTTGGCCATCATTCGGAAGAGAGGCCCCTTGGTCATGCAGACTTTATATGCCCCAGTACAGGGGAACGCCAGGGCCAAGATGTGGGAGTGGGTGGGTAGGGAAGCAGGGCCGAGAGGGGGGAGGGTATAGGGAACTTTCTGGCTAACACTTGAAATGTAAATGAAGAAAATATCTAATAAATGTTGGAAAAAAATGAGGACTTTAGTCTCAAATCTACTGTAGTCGTTACTTTCCTATTTCTCCAAATATGATAATTCTTCTATAGTAGTCCTAAAGATTATTCTCATTTTGTGTGTTTCTTTTATTGGATATTTTATTTATTTACATTTCAAATGTTATCCATTTTTCTGTTTTCCACTCCAGAAACCCCCTTCCCCATCCTCCCTGCCCCTGACTCTGTGAGGGTTCTTTGTGTTTATAAGCTTAAAATTTACTAATGTTCCATACCACATAACTTTTTGTTTTCACAGCTCTCCTTGTGATAAAAGAATTTTTAATAAAGTCATATGAAAGTAACTTTTAGGACAATAATGGACTGTTCTTTATAATGCACACTAAATCCACCTAGCTTCTCCTCCCAGGATGTAGATAAATGAATCTATGATTTATCTATGGTGTAACACTATCATTCAAAAATCCTTGTGACTTGAAACATGTACTCATCATAGTGGGAGATACGGAAATACCACGAATGTTCTCTCAGATGTAGTTTTTGGTATCCAGACAAAGCTTTTAATATCTTGCTTGCTGGTGCATATGTTCCAGTGTTTGCTGTTTATGCAATAATAAGAAGCAGAAAAAAACTTGATCCTGGATGTGAGTTGAGGCTTCCCAGTATGAAATGATGAAGATATAGAAGAAGCAGAAGGGTAGTATGTTTGAGATGAGCCTAAGATACACCTTAGGCAGGATAGGTGTATTAATATGAGAGAGTTTATCTTGAATATTAGAGGCTTTGAGTTCTATATTCACACTACAGAAATAAAATACTTTCTGTAGAAAACAAAACAAAACAAACAAACAAAAACCACTAGGAATAGCTAAGAACTACCAATCACATTTTACATTTGATAGTTTGTCTTAAGTGACCAAAAACCTCTCATTAAACAACATTCCTAATAGCTCTTCCATATNATAATATAGTACCATGAGCTGGAACATGGCCTGTGTATATAGGTTTTCAGAGCTCATTCTAGATTCACAGTCTATATCTATTAATAGATATATGATATAATTATTATACATTAACACATAAAATAGTATAATCTATGCTGATGTATTTAGCACATGTATAACATCTATATCATGCAAATGTAAGTGAATGTTTATGTATATCAAATTAACATACAGGATACTAATAAGGTATTTTTATATTACTTCTTGGAATTCAGACACCTAAAATTCCTTTTGTAAATCATTTTGTTCATAGCTTCAGATGATTATATCAAGAATTAACTAAAGATTATATGATAGGCTATATAGAATTCTAGAATTCAAATTTCACTTTACTGGAAATATTTGTTTGAGCTTTCCCTACTTCCTTACATAGAACATAAGGTGATATTCATAACATGCTCCAATTAAAACTGTCTGTCATTATATACAATTATTTCCTTCAGCTATTTGTTCCAGGTCATTAATAAACCAGGATAAGACAGGATTTCTTGGAGCTATAACTATAAATTTTAACTAGTTGGTCCATTCCTGACAGCTGAGAGATCATTATATTAAAAAGTAATTCTGGATCTTCCCTGCTTGCCAATTCCTCTTAGGCACCCTAAGCTGCCCCGAGCAGCCTAATTTCCCTGGGGGACCTCCATTCTCCCCACACCTCTCCACCCACCTTTGTCAGACCTGCAAAGCCTAAACTATACAGGTTAGCTCCTCTTACCCCACCCATCTTTCCTGCTCATTGAGTACTCTGGGTACTGCAAGCTGCACTGACCAGTCGCCTATCCCCAGCTGACCACCATTCTCTGTCACCTCTCTGCATCCTAAACCATATAGACCTGTGGATCCCAAAGCATATAGACCAGCTGACCTGGAACCAGTCATAGAGCTCAAGGATACCCATCAGAGGCATGTCACACCCAGAACAATTGGGGTCACCCTGCCCTGCCCCATACCTAACACAATGGAAGAACAGGAAATGATCTGAAATCCAATCTTATAAAGATGATAGAGGCCTTTAAAAAAGGAATAATAAATCCCTTAAAGAAATACAGGAAAATATAAGCAAACGGGTGGATGACTTTAAAGAGGAAACAAAACCCTTAAATATATACAGGAAAATATAATTAAACAAGTGAAGGAAATACATAAAACTGTGCTAGACCTGAAAGTGAAAGTAGAAGCACATAGACTAAGGGAATACTGGAGATGAAAAATCTAGGGAATAAAACAGGAACAATGGATACAAACATTACCAACAGAATATAGAAGATGGAAGATAGAATCTCAAGTGTAGATGATACAATAGAAGAAACTAATACATCAGTCAAAGAAAATGTTAAATCTAAAAAATTTCTAACACAAAACATCCAGGAAATCTTGGATGCTATGAAAAGACCTAACTGGAGAATAGTAGGATTAGAGGAAGGTGAAGAATCTGTGTTCCAAGGCACAGAAAATATTCTCAACAAAAATCAGAGAAGAAAACTTTCCCTACCTAGACAAAGAGATGCCTAAAAACATACAAGAAGATTATAGATCCATATTTATCACACTGCATAAAAGTCAAGTCCCAGTGGGAAAAATACCTTAACATAAAACAGGATGCACTAAATCTCTCAGAAGAGAAAATGGGAAATAGCCTTAAACACATTGGTACAGAAGGCAATTTCCTGAACAGAACACCAGTGGCTCAGGCTCCAAGACCAAAAATTGATAAATGGGATCTCAGGAGACTGAAAAGCTTCTGTAAGGTAAAGTACGCTGTCAACAGATAAATGGGCAGCCTACAGATTGGAAAAGAATCTTCACCGAGCCTACATCTGTTGAAGAGCTAATATCTAAAATTTTAAAGAACTCAAGAAGTTACACAACAACAGCCCAAATAACCCAATTTAAAAATGGTGGACAGAGCTAAACAGAGAAATTTCAACAGAGAGATCTTGAATGGCAGAGAAATATTTAAAGATATGTTCAAATTTCTTAGTCTTGCAGGGAAATGCAAATCAAAATGCCCCTGAGATTCATTCTTTTACTCAAGAATAGCTAAGATAAAATATTCAAGAGACAGCACATGCTGGCAAAAATGTGGAGTAAGGGTAACATTCCTTCATTGCTGGTGGTCATGTAAGCTTGAACAATTGGTTTGGAAATGAGGTTGGCAGTTTCACAGAGTTGGTTTGTCAGGGTGGCAGGATACCCGGGTAGACCCCCACTTGCGCAGAGAAGAAGGGGAGGTGGACTTGGGGGAAGATTGTGTGAGGGAATGACTCAGAGTGGGAGCAGTGAAGGATGTAAATTGAATAAATAAAAAAGCATTTCTCTGAGCTGGGCATGGTGGTGCACTCCTTTAATCCCAGCACTTGGGAGGCAGAGGCAGGCTGATTTCTGAGTTTGAGGCCAGGACAGCCAAGGTTATAAAGAGAAACCCTGTCTCGAAAAACCAAAATAAAATAAAATAAAATAAAATAAAATAAAATAAAATAAAAAGCATTTCTCTGCTGGACTTTAGGATAACATGGCGTGAGCCTCATGCATGGCCATCTGTTTAGGAGGAGATTGAAGCCTTTTCTTGCCATCCACAGTTTTACACGTTGCGTGTGTAAAAGCTCCCTCTCTCTCATTTTCTCAGTGGATTAGGAAGACCAGCCAGTTCATTCCAAGCCAGATGCTGTAGACTTTATGAGTATTATCTTGTGTATACTTGAAATCTTTTAAATAATTTGATAATTTCTACAATGCTCATGATAAATCCACTTACAACAAGATCTAGTTCCAGTTTTGGCACAGATTCTAAACACCACATATGTTTATACAGAGAGAGATTCATCTAATATTTCTTATGAAGTAACATAAGTGTCTTTGTGGCCCAGAGAGCTATCCCAGTGGATAATAGCTCTTAGGAACTTATTTCAAACTCTAGGATTCACATAGTGGACAGGAGAACTGACTTTTGAAATTGTTCAGAAACACCTGCCAAAATGTAATAAAATAAAACAAGCCAATTTTGGCAAACTAGAGTGTGGAGCAAGTAGCCACAAAATTTGTCAAATGATGTTTTGCAAGTGTCTTTTGTCCTGGATCTGGTTTGTTGACTGTGCCACTGGCACTCATACCTGCATACACAGGTGTTCAGATATTCACATAGAAACACATTCACACACACACACACACACACACACACACACACACACACACACACAAATAGAATATTTAAAGGAATGAAATTCATGATTCCTTTTCTAAATAGGATTATGTGATATGGTCTAGTAGTTCAACAATAACTGTCCTCACATGGGAGAGGGAAAGTCTGAGACTTCATAGCTGTGCAGTTTGTGAAGTACGAGTCTCATGTTTTAGCAGTCCCGGTCTGATTCTGAAAACCTGAAGTATTCTTGCAGTGCCTGTTCAGGCCACAAAAATAGAGGGTTGATGTAGCTGTGTTCTAATGTCACCTATTAAGGGAGGCAGCAGCAATAGCAGCAGCAACGCCACCAGCAGCAGCAGCAGCTGAGCAGGTGTGTTCACCAGCTCCACAAAAAAAAAAAGCAAGCACACATAAAGCAAAAAATTTTCCCTTGGATCCTTGTCTTTCTACCCGTGGAAACAATGTGTCCTTCCACTTCAATTAACCTAATCTATGAGGTGTGCTGAGATATTTGTCTCATATTTGATTTCAGCACACTTAAGGAAAGGATATAGCAACAAGGGAAACTAACCCAGTTAAAATCACCAAAGGATGCCAAGATACACCAACTGGATTGACAAGGATGGGTACTCAGTCTTACAAAGAATGCCTAGAGATACAAAGAAAACATCAAGATTAGATACATACAGAGTAAAAGATATACTTGATGAAAGGCAATGACAAAATGCATCAAATCACATAGAAAGGGCAAATATGATGGGTGTTATTAAGTATCCACTCGTTTTGGTTATAGAGGAGCCATTTCAACCTGAACAAGAACATTTACATTGGAATTGTAAGAACAAATGCCAGGCAGGAGTAAGCTGAAAGCACACTGGCTTGTCCAGATGGTAATCTTGATGTATTCAAGAGCTATGCAAAAGAAATTTGATTTTGAAGACTATCAGAGAGATAGAATATTACTTTGAGGATGTGAGGAAGAATTGTCATTTTAAAGTATAAAGGTATAGCCAAATGCACCTAAGTTTGAGGCATCTATCAGAAACAGAATTTATCTATGATGACACGAGAGCAAGCAGCAATTCCACTTTTCATGAAGCCCAGCACAATAGCATTTGATGTAGAACATAGTAAGTTTAAGAAGAATTGTTGCACGTCCTTGGATTTCATCTCTTATGCTTTGGGAGAACTGAAGTCTGCTTTTTTACTTGTTTCTAAAGAAAGCAATCCTTTTGGTTTCTGTGAATCCAGTCTTGCCTGGAGGAAAGGAAATGGAACAGATAATTATCTTCACAGCTTCCCTTCCATTCTCCAGTTCAAAATACCAACATGATCGTGGATTAGTTTCTTATGGGAAAAATGGGCAATAGCCAGGCTATATTATGGCCTTGTTTTCTATAGGTTTCTGCTAGATGCTGTGAAAATCTTTTGCACGTAGTTAAATAATTACAGAATCTCTCCTTCCTTAATGTTTAAATTCTGTATTTGAATGTGTTAATTTATGGGAGACACAATCAACAGAAAAACACCTGGCTCTGTCAATCCTAACATTTCAGGAAATGTTGAGAAAATGCTGCATTGTTGTGTCTGTATTTTTCTCTATCAATCAATTGAATTAGTTTCTGCTTTATACCAATACAGTTACTCTAGTGTGATGTCATAGTGTTAAAAATTAAAAATTATGGGCAACTTGTGGTTAAAGGCTAAATGATGGTGCTGAATTTGACTGACTAGGTTTTTTTTTTTTTTCTTCTTGTATTCATTTCTTAGGATAAAGAAAAATCATATATATATATATATATATATATATATATATATATATATATATATATATATATTTGCCAGTTACTTGATCATTCAGACAACAACAGGCCAGAACAGGCCAAAACTTCAGAAATAGATCCTACTTTAAACTAAATATCTACTCAAGTATTTAAAATCTCTACCTCATTGTTCACTTTTATCAAAAGAGTAAGTTTTCTTAAGGTTTAGAGTAAAATTTTTCAATATGTGAGAGCCATATTTATGAAATGGAATCTTAAAGAAAGACAACTATGTAACTCTAAAGAATGCAAATTTCCTTGTCTTCTTTGATACCTGAGCACATAACAGTGGTCATTTGTCTCATGTAGAGCATGTCTACTTGCCAATGCAGAAAATACTACAAGGAAATAAACCCTCCTGTTTTCTCTTGTCCCTTAATTTTCTACCTGATTCTGGATCCATTACTTAAATAAGTATATATAGTCTAGCCAAGCCTGTCTTAAATATTATAATGGAAATATAATGTCCTGGTACTATTCAGGAGATTACACTGATCCTTTAGGTGTTCAATTAAGAAATCCAGAAATTCGGGCTCATCTGAAGAGCATTTATTGACTGGAGTTGTTGGGATTAGCCTTCTTGCATATGAGTTAAGGAAAGGAGCTTAAAGCTATAAATATACAATCAAAATCAGAGCACAATTTGGAAGTTTTGTAAGAAGTGGTTTGCCTTGAGAAAGCAAATGAGGTTGAAGCATCTTTGTCATGGGGCTAAAAATATGCCTCAGTGACACAGAACAGATACTGTTCTTACAAAGAACACGCACATGGTTCTCAGCACTCTCTGAAAATGGCTTAAAGCCACACATAATTCCAACTCCAGAAAATATGACACCGTCTTCTTGCTTCTGTGAGGATCCATATATGTGTGCATACATACAAAGAAGGAGATACACATGGTTAAAATTTATTTCTTAAACACGTCTTTTGTGGGAAGGGGGCTAGGGTAAATATAAAAAAATATGGACTTGTCAAGTGACTTATGTTATTGAAGATCAGAAGTCTGTATATCCAAATATTTTGAAAAGAGTGTACAGGAATATATTATTTTCACCTCATCCATCAAAGATAAGCATTGGGGAAGTGTGAGAACATCCTTAACTTCACTTTTTCCCCCTCAGATGATAATGTAGTTCCATAAGGGGGATTATGTAGTCTTCTGAGCACTTGAGGAAGTCAAGTTCCAGTGCTTGACATGCAGAAGCTAAGCATGAGGGACATTCCTTGTTATGATTGAGGATTTGGATTGGTAGTGAAGACTGCCTGACCTCCAGCTGACTGTGGAAATGGTTGGCATGCCTATAGATAAATGTACAGAGACAACAAAAGAGAATTGCTTATTTTAATCATACATGAAAAAATAATATTGGAAGTTTTCTAATAAATGAGCAAAATTCCTTGACTAATTTTAGGAATGAATCTCATTCTCAACTCTAAATTTCAATGGGGGAAATTAAAATTCCTCACGAAGGAAAGTTGGGTAAGTGGACCAAATGCGAATTCTAGTTGTATCTCTAATTCTGACACAAAGAAACCAATGTCCACTAGCTTAAGCAATGCTGAAATTAGGAAATGTATGTCCAGAAATTTTGCTGTTGAACACCAGCTCTGAGAAGACATTGATAATTCAAGCCATGAAGCATCTTGACAACTCTTCAATTAAAGGGGTAGTGTATTCAAATATAATTGAAATTTCCATTTTAGCTTGTGTGCAGTCTTTCTGCCTAATTTAAATGGGAAGAAAACCCAAGTCTTTAGTCAATGGCCAAAAGAACAAATAAGCACTAACAAATATGTTAGTTTGGATAAGTATCAGATGTTAATACAGCTATAAAAGGTGGTATATTCCTATCAAGTTTTTCTTTACTTGACATTGCAGCTTCTGCACTGACCAGGTGGGCAGTCTGAATGACTTTGGATTATTTTGTGCTTAAATTTCAAGAAATGCAATCAGTTTCTATTATGAATTAAACCTTAGCAAGAGGATGTTAATATGGCCTTAGGTGTATGGCATGTGCCCATTGATTATTTAAATATATTCTTTTATTTTTAATTATGAAAAATATTATCAAATCACAATAAAAACACCTGCATGAGGATTTCATAAATTCATTGTTTTTAATTGCTGAGTAGTACTCCATTGTGTAAATGTACCACGTTTTCTGAAATTCTTAGGCAAATGGATGGATCTGGAGGGTATCAACCTGAGGGATCACAAAACAGCACACATGATATGCACTCACTGATAAGCGGATATTAGGCCAGAAACTTAGAATACCCAAGATACAATTTGAAAAACACATGAAACTCAAGAAGAAGGAGGGCCAACGTGTGGATACTTTGTTCCTTCTTAGAATGGGGGACAAAATACCCATGGAAGGAATTACAGAGAAAATATTCAGGGCTGAGATGGAAGGAAGGACCATCCAGAGACTGGCCATCCCACATACAACCACTGAACCCAGACACTATTGCATATGCCAGCAAGATTTTGGCAAATACAGAAGTGGATGCTCACAGGCATCTATTGGATGGAACACAGGGCCCCTAAGGAAGAAGCTAGAGAAAGTACCCAAGAAGCTGATGGGGTCTGCAACCCTATAGGAGGAACAAAAATATGGACTAACCAGTATCCCCCAGAGCTGTGTCTCTAGTTGCATATGTAGCAGAGGATGGCTTAATCAATGGGAGGAGAGGCCCTTGGTCTTGCGAAGATCATATGCCCCAGTACTGGGGAATGTCAGGGCCAAAACCAGGAATGGTTGTGTTGGGGAGTAGGGCAGGGGAAGGGTATAGGAGACTTTCGGGATAGCATTTAAATGTAAATGAAGAAAATATCTAATAAAATAAAAACTCCTGCATGTTCACACAATCATATTTTTCATGCTGCTGTCTGAGATATCTTAACTTAAGACAATATATATCCATTACATTTTGGAACTTTTATTAATTGTCAGAAAGACCAAAAGCTGGTGGAAACCCAAAGTGAGATATGTGGTCTGTAAGGTAGAAAATAATTTCTGCAAAACAGACTCTTTTTTCCCCTAAGTATTCGAGGTCTGAGGATATGGGGCATGCAAACAGCTTCTACAAATTAAAATTATATAACATACAACTCTACTAGAAATAATTTGGCTTTTCAAGATTCATATTCATTTTTTCAAGATTTATATTCAAGCTACTACAGCCTCCATCTTCTCATATAATTGAATAAGATAATCCCTATTTAAAGGAAGGCTATTGTCTCAAATCGGTAACTGATATTTATGAACTCTGTTAACTTCTTCTGAATCAAGGTATATCTTTGCCATAATGGAAAAGAACATTTTCTTCTTTAAGGAATGGTTCTATTAAATTCTGGATGAGGATGTGAGTCTCTCCTTCTACATAAACTTCTGTGGCAATCAGAAAAGATAGCCAAGCCAAGGGTATAGATACTTTGAAATGGATAGAGAAATATGGAGGAAGAAATACTACTTTTCACCCACTTTGAATCTTTCTCTTGAGAAGAGGATCTTACCATAGAGATCCAGGGAAGAACTCCTTTCCAGAGAAGGACCAATGGATTTCTGTGCCACCACATGGTTTGCTTTCATTCATCTCCATCCTCTTTAACATCTCCTGTGAGTCCCCTCCTTGTCCCTCAGTAGCGCCCTTTTGGCTTTTATGTAACCTGTAGGTATATCAGAAACCCAGACTGGACATTGATTTGATCTACAGTTATGGATAATGACTTACTGTCATTGTTCTTTGTCCATTTCCAACTAGCACTAACCAGAGACTTTAAACATAGAGTTGCTTGCGAGCTGCCCCCCCCCCACTACTTGAACTTGCCTGTTCTTATGCTTTTATAGCTGTCAGTCATGTTGTTGAGATTTTATAGGTGTACCTTCTGATGTTCCTAGGGGGGCAGGGGAAGCAATCTCATGGCAAACAATTTTCAGGCTTTTACAATTTTTCTGGTTATTCTTCAGCAACAATCCCTGTGTTGAGTTGTAGATCTATCTTTTGGGTTTGACCTCTACAACTGTGCATTTTGACTGGTTGTTTTCTGTAATGGTCTCCTTATGTTGCAAAGAGAAGTGTCCTGTTCTACATGAATCTGAGGATATAAGGACACCTATTTAGAATATAGTTAGGCACTGTGCTTGGTTTAGTGTTGTTTTGGCTGTTGCTGATCCTCTAAGATTCATGACTTCATCATTACCAGATAGTTTCCTAGACTTTCAATATCGGGTATGATTTCCTTCTTATTGAGGTGGATGAGGGCAGGGACTTTGGTCCCATTAAAGAACTGTTGGTTATCATCAAAGTATATGTGGCACTAGTATACTCAGCATTATTTTGCCATACCATTTCTGTTGCTCATAGCTATCTTTGTTGGATAGGACTGTTGGCTATGTCCCACCTTTGGAAGCTTGCCACAAACACATGCAAAGAATGACTAGCATCTATGGAACACTGAGAACAAGAAAAATGATCTTCCTTAGGAAAGATCAGAGAACTGATTATTAAATATCAAATGGTCATCCCTGAATATATATATATATATATATATATATATATATATATATATATATATATATATATCTCACTGTATACAGACTGAGCATTATATAGATAATATGTATGAGCATTATATATATAATATATGTATATATAACATATATATATATATATATATATATATATATATATATATATATATATATATTTGTATTGTGTGTGTGTGTGTTGTCTGTGTCTGTGTCTATGTGTTGCAGCAGTTAACTTAAAAAGAGACTCTGAATTTGCAAGAGACAAGGAAAGATATCTGGCAGGGTTTAAAGAAAAGCCAAGGAAGGAGAAACACTGACCCTGTGGTTGTGCTACTAGAAATATAAGCCTGTAGTAATCCAAAGTCACTCATAGTACTCACCTGGTTTCTACAAAGAGTACAATGGATACTTAAAGGTAAACATAATATGGACCTTGGACAAGAAATACGTCCTACTATTTTTTTATAAAACTGCCTGACAAAAATCCATATTGAACTTAAGTCTTGCTGAAGCTAAAGAGCACATCTAATTCATCTGAGCACTCTGAGACTACCAAAATGCTGTTATCCTGGCCCATCACTTTCAGCAGAATGGCTACATCATTCTAACTGGAACACATCTTGAAATAAAGACCAATTATAATCACCTTACGGCTGAGTATCTGGTGAGTTTCCTGTTTCTGTCATTAAAATATCAAAGCCTTGATTGCTCATAATAGTGACTTGTCTTCTCAGCTATGCCTTACCTCTACCCTCTATCATAATTCCCAGGGCTTTTTGTTCAGTTTAGCCTGTTAAACGCCCTAAGCTGAAGACAATGACTAGTGTTTTCACTACTGATTTTGCCGTATAAGAACTGAAGGGAAAAGCTGTTTTCCTAAAGACTTCACCCAGCAGTAACTAATGGCACTTCACATATTTCATTAGCCAAAACAAATGGCAAGGTGAGACTCCAATGAGAGTTAAATCCAAGAGAAAGCAGTATATCCTACCACACGGCAAAACCTGTAACCATGTTCTATTTGTCTAATAGTACATAAGGACTTCATCAAAAGATATTGTGAAGTTAATATAGTGAACTTTAATATGTCTCCTATTGGCACAGTGTGTATAGAGGTGAATAGAATAGGGAGAGTTACTTCCTAATGTGAAATACTGATAGTGATTTTAGTGCAGTAACAATCTGAACCAGATGCAAAGATGGTTGCCAGTTTTATAATAGATACCACATGTACTTCAGTAATTGAGAATTAGGGTAAATGGCAAATCCCTGTTCCATATTTTCATGTTTTATGTAAGAGTTGGACTATGGAATGCTCAAGCATACATATTTCAACATCTGAATCATATCACTTATCAAATTCATGCAGAGGAGGCCACTAGGACTGTATATCATAGTGGTGAATAGATTTTGTTTTTCTTTTTTCTGGTAAATTGAATCTCATTCATATTTCATCCTCCATCCTTTACTTAATCTTAGAATAATACTAAATAGAATTTTAGAGGTGTTTTATTTGAAAGATCAAATCTCATTCATGAACAAATTCATAAACTTAAGATTCTTATATTTCACTTTGAAAGAAAAGTGAAAAGAAAGCATACAGCAATACGGACAAAAATATATGTTTCTCAAATAGTAATTTCAACAAGACAAAACCTGACTGTATAGTATTAGAACAATAACAATCAAACAATGTATTGCACTAATAATAACCTTTATTACTCATATTTGTACCCATTTTGTTTAGACATTAAGCAATCATTTCATTGAGTTGTTCTAATCATAGACTGCCAGGGATTCTGAACTGTGGAACTGTTCTTATTTAAATTATACCTGTGCATGTAAATGCTTGCCAAAGTGACTTACATTCTGGGAAAAAAATTCTGGGGTCATATACAGGTCAAGTTCCCCCTACATGCATCACTGGAATCCAAAGTTCATGGTAACAAGAATGTTCCTATCAGTGCTGGCTGACAGCCTAAGTTAACAGAGTCTTCCTGTGTTGACACAGATAACAGATCCTGACACTAAGAGTTGAATCATTTTAATATCTTATGTTTAGTGTTCATTCTTTAGCTAATAATTTTCTTGAGCTATTCAGTACATCAGTGTTTTCTGTGTGGAAATGCAGGTGATTGGCTTAGTTTCTAGCATCTCTTGCCTTCTATCATTTAAAATATTTCAGACTATTTAGATGTCAAAGAAACATTGAAAGGTAGGTCAAATGTCTATGACTTAGAAAATAGTGAATGTCTGTATGTGGCTAAGCTTTTCAGTTCTTCCTATTTTATATATATACACACACATATATATATGTATATATTTATGTATACACACACACACACACACACACACACACACACACACACACACACACATATATATATATATATATATATATATATATATATATATATATATATATATATAAAACACACACACACACAAACACATATGGATAGTGGGTAGGTAAACAAGGACAAACATAAACTCATGTTATGCTTCAGAGAAACCATGTATTCTTCCTCGTGAGCTAAAGCATAAGGGTTAAAGATGGATATGAGGAAAGCGTTAGTCACTGTTGCCTCTTCTCTTATAAGAATTATCCTTTCTGTTTCTTTCCTCTCGATCGATCTCCATCCACCCTTTCTTGCACCAGGAAAGGTGGGTACTCATTCATTGAACGTGGTATTTTGGTGACACAAGAAGCTGTTTTAATATATTTGGTTCCAAATCCTGGGTACACAGAGCTCCAAGACATCACTCGTCTTTGGGGAAATATTTAGGACAAATACAGCAAAATTATTTTCCAAGTCATCATTTTTGCTGTCTGTGCATCATTTCACCTGAATTTGGTTTAAGTTTTAACAGTACTTTCTTCACCCTCCCTTTATAACTGCTATCTAACCATAGGTACACCTATAATTCACCGTATAGAATGATACCTACAGTATTCAGGGTGATTACAGTAGTGTGGAATTTAGGTCTCCCAATTTCCTTTCTGTATGCTTGGGTATAAATAGACAAAAGGCCTCATACAATAAGATATTCATATTAACCAATCACATCAACAAACATATAATCATATTTTATATGTATTACATGGTAAGAGCTCTGAGGAAATTCCTTTAGGTGGTTGAAGATAAATGAATGTGTGATAAAATAATTAATCGGATAAAAATGAAAATGACCACATCCAAGATGTGGGGCAGAAAGATTAAAATGAAGGAGACTGGCTCTTCCTTCCTTCTCAGCTCCAAACTTCATCTCTGTAACTCCTTTCATGGGTGTTTTGTTCCCCATTCTAAGAAGGAACAAAGTATCCACACTTTGGTCTTCCTTCTTCTTAAGTTTCATGTGTTTTGCAAATTGTATCTTGGGTATTCTAAGTTTCTGAGCTAATATCTGTTTATCATTGAGTGCATATCTTGTGTGTTTTTTTGTGATTTGGTTGCCTCACTGAGGATGAAATCCTCCAGATACATCCATTTGCTCAAGATTTCATAAATTCATTGTTTTTAATGGCTGAGTAGTACTCAATTGTGTAAACATACCACATTTTCTGTATCCATTCCTCTGTTGAGGGACATCTGGGTTCTTTCCAGCTTGGGCTATTATACATAAGGCTGCTATGAACATAGTGGAGCATGTGTCCTTATTACAAGTTGGAACATTTTCTGGGTATGCCCAGGAGATGAATTTCTGGATCTTCTGGTAGTACTATGTCTAATTTTCTGAGGAACCTCCAGACTGATTTCCAGAGTGGTTGTACCAGCTTGCAATCCCACCAACAATGGAGGCATGTTCCTCTTTCTCCACATCTGCTGTCACCTGAATTCTGCCCCACCTGGGGATTCATCCCATAAACATCCACCAAACCCAGACACTATTGCATACACCAGCAAGATTTTGCTGATAGGACCCTGATATAGCTGTCTCTTGTGAGGCTATGCCAGTGTCTGGCAATTACACAAGTGGATGCTCACAGTCTTCTATTGGATTGAACACAGGGCCCTCAATGAAGGAGCTAGAAAAAATACCCAAGGAGCTGAAGGGGTCTGCAACCCTATAGGAGGAGCAACAATATGAACTAACCAGTACCCCCAGAGCTCGTATCTCTAGCTGCATATATAGCAGAAGATGGGAGGAGAGGCCCTTGGTCTTGTGAAGAAGATTATATGTCCCAGTACAGGGTAATGCCAGGGCCAAAAAGCAGGAGTAGGTGGGTTGGGGAGCAGTGCAGGGGGAGGGTATAGGGGACTTTTGGGATAGCATTTGAAATGTAAATGAAGAAAATATATATATAAAAAAAAGAAAATGAAGGTGACAAAAGAAGGTAGAAGGTAACTGGTTCAAAATTGGAAGAAAATTGAAAGTTCGCAAAGCCATAAGGATGATAAAGATGATTTTTGTGAGAATAAGGGAACAAAATGCTAGAAGGTCAGGACAGAAGATGCTCATCTGTAAATGACCTCTACAGCAAGGGCTCAGAACTGAACACATTTTACAGTGTACCAGGGCAGCAAGGCAGATCAGAAAGCAAGAGCCCTGCATTGTATAACATAGAAAACACTGCAACCCGACAATTGAGAGCTCAAAAGGATTGATATTCAAACAAACAAACAAACAAACAAACAAAACTAAACAAAAAACCAAACCTCCTGGAGTAGTGAAGTTGTTAGTGTAAATAGTGTTTGGAAGATACATGAAAGTGGAAATATTAAGCTGTGTAATTATATGTGCATAAATCAAACATAATTTGAAATAGTCGTAATTGTCTACCCAACAGTAATTTCTCTATGCTTCCAGAGCACAAGATTTGTGATGGAGTTTTACATAGCTATTGTCCAAGATTCCCAGTTTTGTGGATTCACATCTACAACTCTTTTACAGTTTGCCACACGATTTAGGTCCTTGTCTCAGAGCACAAACTAAACTGGCAATTGAGTATTCCTGGAAAGATGGATTATTGTTGTTGTTGCTGCTGCTGTTTTGTATATTAAGGTGTTCCGTGCCGGACATGACACTACCTGCATGACCAGGAACAGAGGCTGGATAGACTAGAGAGCTAAGGATGAAAATAAATCAATACAATGATTTCTCATGATATTCTGCTATACTCCTAGATAGGTGTCTTGCCCACTCTCAACAGATAGACTTCTTCCAGTAGCTGATGGGAGCAGATGCAGAGATTCACAGCCAAACATTAGTTGCAGAAAGTGTTCAAACTAGAGATCTCCATTCAGTCAATTTTCTAGTAGCTCAGGGAACCTCACAGAAAAGGGGAGGGGGAAGAATTGTAGAAGCCAGAGGGGACGAGGACACCAGGAAAACACTGGCTACCTGAACATTTAAGTATGACTCATGGGGCTCACAGAGACTGAATTGGCAATCAAAGAGCCTGCATGGGTCTGTACTAGTTTGTCTGCAGATCTGTAATGGTTCTTAGCTTTGTGTTTTGAGGACAGTGAAGGTGTCTTTGCCTCTACTTGCTTTGGGGACCCTTTTCCTCCTACTAGGTTTCCTCACCCAGCCCTGATCATCAGACTTACTGTAACTTGTCATGGTGTCTTTTGTTGATATCCCTAGAAGGCTTGCTCTTTTCTGAAGGGACATGGAGGAGGAATGGACCTGTGAGAGAGGGAAGGTGTGTGTAGGGATATTTGGAGGAATAAAATAAGGGAAACTGCAGTCAGAGTGTATGGTATGAGAAATGCATAATAATAGCAAATTGACTTAAATGGCTGATATGGTTGCATGTATGTTACTCCACCTTACAATTCTTATAAGGTGAATTATGAATTATTAATTAGATGGTGTTAGGAGGTAGAGGGGAATTTGTTGATTAAGTAATAGGAATTTATTCTCATGAATGGGATTAGTATCTTCATAACAGAGCCACAGATGATATTTCTTCACCTCATAAGGAACCATCCAAATGCGGCTTCTGTAAACAAGGAAGCCATTCTTCTTCCTGGCAGGTCTGCTCTTCTTGTGATCTTGAGATTCCCTAAGCTTCAAAATTGTAAGCAATAAATCTACTGGTTTCTTATTATTTAGTCTACAGTATTCTGTTATAAAATCCTAAACAAATAAGACAGTGCACTCGATTGATAGGTGCTTTATTTCCCTATCTTGCCTTCCTTAACAATAATGTAATATCTAAATGAGAAAAGCCATGTTTTAAATATATACCTGAATATGATTTCAAAATGTATTTACATATAGAAAAATATGTACATATATAATTTATATAAATTTATATATGTTTCATATATATATATATATCATACTCTGACATTTTAGAGAAATTATTTTATTACCCATTCTCAACATTCTTGCTATTTGACTGCATCAATTTGTATGTTATTAATCCCCAATAGGTAGATGATTGCTATAGACAGCTAATCATAATCCTAGATTTAAAAAAAATCACATAGTTTCAACGTTCTTTTAATGGAAAAGTTATAACTTAACGAAAGACTGAAATGACTTAGTGGTGAATTCACTGGTTAAGAAAAAAGGCAATGTTTGGCTAGTGTCATAGCACAATACAGCTTCCCATGGAGGTCTCCAGAAATGCCCATAATTGGAAGAATGTTAATTCGCTTACAATAATCCATACTGTGCTGTTCAGTTTGGGTAAAATGTTATTACTCTGAGAAATTGATCCTTAGCTTAATTTAAAGGAGAGGAAAACCTTGCCAGGTCAAAGTTTGAATAAATCAGAAGGTAAAAGACTGCAAACGCTCTAAAAAAAAAAATCCCAACATCAGTTGCAAAATCACAGTTAATTTAATTATTTGATCAAAGTTATTCAGCAGAATAATGCAGAATGACTATTATAATAAAATTAGTTCAAATCTTAGCTCATTCAAAAAGATGTTGGAATAAGATGTTATTTTATTTCCTATTATATTAACTATAACTTTGAAATAAAATATATGAATTTAACAATAACCATCTATTTAACCCAATGTACTATACTTTCATCTGTATGGTGAAATCTACTCAATGTGTTTATTATATGTGATTATATTTCATATGTTCAGGTAATGTGTTCAACTACACAGATACAAGGCAATTATGCGGTATCTATAGGGATAAACAGGATGTCATCCCAAAAGTGCAGTGGAAAAATCATAAATTATGATAATTCTAATAAATATGGTGTCATGTCTGGCACTAATGAACACTCAGGAATTACATGATTTACACATTATTTTATTTGTTTTATAGGTTAAATTTCTAAATATTAAGTCTAGTTTATTATAAATTAAGACAATATGGATTTTAAGGAGGAGATACAATTTCCAAAAATAGTACATTATATTTTCATGATAATGAAATATCAGATACATGGTTGTTTAGACCTAATTGGTTATTAAATTATAAATGCTTTCTCAATAAACAACTGGAATTACAATGTGACTGATTTAGGTTAGGCATTATAACATAATTTCATCTACTTAGTTAATTACATGCATCTCTCTAAGACTATGAGTGATCTTGGGATCAGAAGTCTTCCAATATTCAGAAGTGTACATCTAGTTCCTCTAGCTATTTAAGAAGTTCTCATAATCAGTATGAATTAGTATGGACTCAATGCCTTCTATGGCTACATATCTGCTATGAGCTGTTGTACTACATAGTTGAATCCTGACACTGTTCTGAGATACATCTCTTCTACCTCACTCTGCCTTATGTTCCCCATAATCTAATTCCACACTCCACTACAAAATACATTTCATTCATGACCCCAGTACTGTAAAATATGGTGTTATTTGGAAATGAGAATAAAATTCATTTTAAAATTTATTAAAAAAAAAAGCTTTCCTGTATTCAACAAACTTTGTATTTAATACACAGGAGAAATAAACAAATACATACTCAGCTAAATCTCACGAGAAAATAGAAACAAACATGTAATGTGGGTAAGGCACAAAATGAAATGGTTATTATAAATTATCTCAAGATGCAGCACAAAGGTATGTCTCTCTGGAGTTTCTGGAGACAACATTCTCTGATAAATTGACAACTTTTCTCTCTTAGAGATCAGACAGAATACATTTCTGAATTTTTGAAGTTTTATATCTTCTAGTTCATAATTCCTTGTCAAAAATGGTATAGAAAATTTTCTTTTGTTATTTTAATTTTGCTTAATTTTGTTTCTTCTTT
Organism: Mus minutoides; assembly: GCA_902729485.2. Lineage (NCBI taxonomy): Eukaryota > Metazoa > Chordata > Mammalia > Rodentia > Muridae > Mus > Mus minutoides. The sequence continues at coordinate 320,652 of LR750664.1, forward strand.
CTTTCTTTCTTTCTTTCTTTCTTTCTTTCTTTCTTTCTTTCTCTCTCTCTCTCTCTCTTTCTTTCTTTCTTTCTTTCTTTCTTTCTTTCTTTCTTTCTTTCTTTCATCTTACTGACTTTTACTTTTATTTTTACTTATTTTACATCATGACTGCAGTTTCTTCTCTATCCTATACTCCTAGCCACCACTCCTCCCCTCATTTCTTCTCAGAAAAGGACCAGCCAAGATGGATATCAACCAACCATGGGATTGGGGTTCCAAAACGACTAGGCACCTTCTCTTCTGTTAAGGCTAGACAAGGAAATCCAGGAAGAAAGGGTCCCGAAGATAAGCAACAGTCTTGGACAGTTCCTGTTTCCAGGGGTAGGGGACCTACAGCAAGATGAAGCTATGCAACTCTAATGTATGCATGGAAGCTAGGTCAGTTCTATGCAGGCTCCTTTGTTGGTGGTTCACTCTCTGTGAGCTCCTTCGAACTCATGTTGGTTGATTCTCTCAGTTGTCCTGTGGTGTTCTTGATCCCTCTGGATGTTACCACCCTTCCTCTCCATCTTCAGCAGATTGCCAAGATCTGCCAATCATTTGGCTATTGGTCTCTGCATCTGTTTCTTCACTTGCTAGGTGAACACTCTGATGATAGTTGGGCTAGACACCAATCTGAGTTATAACAGAATGACAGTGGGATTTTCTTTTCCTTCTAATCTTATGCAAAAGTTTCTCTACGAAAACCCACCTTAATTTATGTTTACTATGTAAACATAGAAGGCTTCAAACTCAAGATTCTCCTGCCCCAATTTATAAGAATTAGGGTCAATGGTAGGTATAAGCATATACAACTTGCTTCTATACTCCTCTTTCGTTCTTTTATGTGATACCAAGAGTTGAACTTGGACACTGTGATTGCTGTGGCTCCAGTCCTGATATGTATCCTCACCCTGCTTTTGATTATGTCTGGACAGACTCTTGTTAAGTTGCTGATTTAATTTCTCTCTGTTGCTGTCATAAAAGACTGTGATCAAGACAACTTGTGAAGGAAGAAAATTTGTATAGAAGGCAAGATTTATATAGAGGAAAAAATACCTCAAGCCAGATAGGAACTGCAAAGTGGAATGCAGAAACTGTAGCCCAGCCCATGAGGAGAGTTGCTTGCTGGATGGTTTAGGTTGCTTTTTTTTTTTTTTTTTTTTTTTTTATCACCAAGTGACACCTGCTCAAGGGTGGCATCACTTACAGAAGTCTGGAATGGACCTTCTAAGGGAGATATCAAGTCCTCCTTCAAATGCTACCCTGTTTCTTGTCTTTGTTAATGGTAACAATGAAATAGAAATAAAATCCAAGTCACTGATAAGAGGTAAGATAAAGCTCAAAAACTGTGATAGGCATGTTTCACTATGTTCATAGCAGCCTTATTTATAATAACCACAAGCTGGAAAGAACCCAGATGTCCCTCAACAGAGGAATGGACACAATGGAGTACTATTCTGCTATTAAAAAATAAATTTATGATATTCTTGGGCAAATGGATGTATCTGGAGGATATAATCCTTAGTGAGGTAACCCAATCACAAAAGAAGTCATTGGGTATGCACTCACTGATAAATGGATATTAGCCCAGAAACTTAGAATATCCAAGATACAATTTGCAAAACACAAGAACATCAAGAAGGAAGACCAGCTCATGGATACTTCATTCCTCTTGTGAAGAGGAAACAAAATAACCATGAAAGGAGTTACAGAGACAAAGTTTAGAGCTAAGATGAAAGGATGGACCATACAGAGACTGCCCCACCACGGGGGATCCATCCCATAATCAGTCATTAAACTCAGACACTATGGCATAGGACAGCTAGTGCCTACTTAAGGGACCCTGATATAGATGTCTTGTACAGAAGTGGATGCTCATAATCATCTCTAAGAGGGAACACAGGGCCCACAATGGAGAAGCTAGAGATGGAACCCCAGGAGCTGAAGGGGTCTGCAACCCTAGAAGAGGATCAACAATATCAACTAACCAGAACCCCCAGAACTCGTGTCTCTAGCTCCATATGTAGCAGAAAATGGCCTAGTCGGTCATCATTGGGAAGAGAGGCCCCTTGGTACTGCAATCTTTATGTGCCCCAATACAGGGGAACACCAGGGCCAAGAAGTGGGAGTGGGTAGACATGGCAGCAGGGAGGGGGGAGGGGGAAGGGACTTTCGGAATAGCATTTGAAATGTAAATTAAGAAAATATCTAATAAAAAAATGGAAAAAAAAACTGTGATAGGGATGGAGAGCTAAGGACATATAAGTGGCTGAATGAAAGGATAAAGATACAAGAGTACACATCTAAGGTCCCATGCACTAAGAATGTGTTAATGTGAGTACTGCAAGTGATAGACAGCTGTAAGCTATTAGTCAATGGCCACTTTTCAAAAACTGAAAATATTAGTGAGGTGTTAGTTTACCTCTCAATCATGGGTAGGTGAATACATACAGTTAATGAGTTATAAATACTGCCAATATGAGTAGTTGTACAAGTTGTACCTATGCACTAGAATTTATATGTAAACACCTGTTTTGTACTTTCTTTTGAGTCTTACTAAAGTACCAACATTTTTGTGGGCAAATAAGACTTCTTTTTCACCAAGTAAGTTCTTCCCTAATGTTTAGAACATAAATAAATCCTTCCATTCTGAGGAAAGTAAATTATTTTATTTTGTGGAGAGTAGATGAAGATTTATTAAGGAATACTGAAAAAGAGCTCTCTAGAGTGGGGACAGTTCCTAGGGAGGACAGCCCTCGCCTAAAACATACAGTGCCTTTCTCGGTCCCTCTCATCAACCAGAATTCTCACCTTCATTTTATCTGCTCCTCTTTATTGTCAGGTTATATGCAGAACAAGATGAGTTCTTGACATCAGCCGTGTCTTTCATGGGAATGTGTCTCCCTGTCTTTTCTCAGATAGAATGTAAAAACATGTCATCTCTAATCATATCAAATCTAATTATAAGACAAAATATTTATTTTTCATATATAGCAGAAAATTCCTAAAACTATAAGCAGGATACAATTACTTCCTTACAAGCCTCCAGTGGGTTTTGGTAGTGTGAAAGTATAACCCCAAACTGTGCCAAGTTCATGATGCTATGTATGAACCAATCCTGGTTTTCACTCTTCTTACTGTACCTATTTCACTGTCCAGAGCCTCAGGAATCGTTGTTTATTAAAGATTTCATTTTTGCTTTAAGTTAGAAAAAATAAACCCATTTTTTTATTATAAAAGAAAATAATAAATAAGTATATCAAGATAAAGACATTAAAAAGACTATAAACCTAACAATACAGATATAACCTATTTTCTTCAACACTAGAAATGGTGATATATTGCAGAAATATATCTCAAAATAATTTTGAAATAATTGGACATGCACACACAGTAGTAAGACAGACAGTAACTTTTCCCACTATAGATTTTTGTTTTATTTATTTATTTAAAATATATCCCAAATGTAAATATAAAATGCAAAATATAAAACATTTTAGGGCAAACTATGAGAAAATGCAGAGATCTTAGGATGTGAGATGACATAAACACAACAGTAAAGGCAAGAGATCCCTGAGGGGGGGAAAAGCCAGACTTCATTAAAATTAAATGATCTTTTCTGCCAAAATGAATGCCAAGAGAATAAAATCAGAAGCACCACACATAGTGGGAGAAGATAGATTTAAAGGCATATCTGATAAAGAATGGTTATTTAACATGCACACACATTTTTAAGCTCAATTAAGGAAATGAGTAGCCTGATGAAAAATAAGTGCCAATGATCTGAAAGAACAGCTCAACAGGAAGGACATGCAGTGGCAGAAAATTATAAGAAAACGAATGATCTTTAAATCATTAAGTTAAGTGCAAATCCAAACAATTATGGAACACCAAAAGCAAAGTTTTAGTATAGAGAAAATCCAAAACCACAACAAATGCATTTGTTGCAAACACAAGGAATGACAAGAACACAAATTCATTGCTTATAAATTTTTTAAAGGTGGAAAAATATATGATAACAGCTATCTAGAAATGGTGATGAACTCTCTACAAGGTATAAATATGGAGTCACTACACAATCTAGGAATCTCTGACTTCCATTTCTATTCACACCTGCTTAAAGTGTGTGTCCCCTTAACAGTCTGATCACAGGTATTGCAGTGTCTCCATTATTAATCATCAGATGAAAAATCAATCTATATTACTTTCAGCAGGTGACTGTGTAATCTGCTCCACACAGACAAGTTAGTATCATATAGCACTACAAGGAAACCAGCTACTATGGAACTTTAGAATGATGATCATGAAAGACCAAATCCAACCTGGAAAGCTAATATGTATGATGCTGATTAAATTATGCATCTGTATGGAACATTTAAAACTATGATGTTAGTAGTTGCTAAGGGTTTGGCACAGAGAGAGATGTGTAGGGTAACCACAGAAGACAGTTAGGACAGGGAAGCTTTTATATGCTTCATATATTTAATCTGTATCAATAGAATTTGTCATATAAGGAATGAACCCTAATAGAACAATGATCTTGTAGAGCAGTTTATCAATTCTAAACAAAACAAACAACAACAAAACAAATTGAGTCTGGGATAGACAGCATGGTAAGCAAGATAGGGGGCAGTTATATCAATGTTGAACATTTGCTTAATCTTGCTGAAAACCGAAAATGATCAGAAAATATGTCTCAGGGTCCATGTCTTAGCCATATATGTTTCTTATAAAGAGATGATAAAGTGAAGAATTAGGGTAATAAAATATAAGATGCTAAAAATCCAAACTAACAGTAATTTTTCTGTGGTCAGGAATGCTTTTAAATAAAAACACAGGAAACATTAAAAATATAATTTAATCTTCCCAAATGTCATCACATGGGCCGTTGTTCCTGAATTTATAGTTCTTTTGACACAGCACACAACAGGTTACATTTAGTTATGTTTCATGCACTTGATTGTTGCTGGAGTTTGAGGTAGATTTCTCCTGCAAGGATCGTTTTCTAGTTGTTTGCTCTAGAATATTCTGGTCCCGAGTGGTGAGAGGGTCTGAGAGCAGTGGAACAAAGTTGAAACCCAATACCATTAAAGTGTTGACCTCAGATATAAGGAACACATTCTGGCCAGGCAGTGACAGGGTTATCATTAGGGAGTGGTTTAAAACCCACTGGCTACTTCCCAGACTCTTAGAAAACAGTTTGCATATGTGGTCTGTACCTGGGAAATGCTGATCAGTTTAAACTTGAATGACACTTGAGTCCAAGGCCACTTGTGAGCTCCTAGACTCTATCTCAATTCCTTGTGAAGAATTATTGTCTCAAAGGTAAAAAAACAAAAAAAAAAAAACAAAAAAAACAAAAAACAAACAAAAAAAAAAACAACCTACCAGGTACCTTTGCTGTTGTATCCACAGAAAATAACAAATTCATTTCCCATTATCTAATTTTCATGAAGAAGCAGAAGACATCAACTATTTTGCATGTCTATAGAAATATCAACAATCAATACAATTTGGTAAGAGAATAAACCTAAATGTGATTTTTAAAAATTGCTTCAATTTTTTGTATTTTTTTTTTGTTTTTGTTTTTTTTTTTCTTCAAGACAGGGTTTTTCTGTGTAGCTCTGGCTATCCTGGAACTCACTCTGAAGACCAAGCTGGCCTCAAACTCAGAAATCCATCTGCCTCTGCCTCCCAAGTTCTGGGATTTAAGGCATGCACCACCACTGCCTGGCTTAATTGTTTCAAATTTTGAAAACTATTTTTAAAGAATTAAAATATTCTACTCCAAAACACTGAAGCGTATAAATTTACATTTTCATATTCATGTATATTTCTTTCTTTTGAAAAACTTATTTATTTATTTATTTATTGCAGAATAGATAGTATTAGCACTGGTTAATTAAATCCAACCATTTCCAAAAAGAGAAGTAAACTCAATGAATAAAAATAAAGAAAGCAAACCTTTCTGAGCTGTTTTAGTGGAATGATTAGCCTATTAAAGAATGCCCTCTAATCAAGTACTGAGCACCCTCTTCTGTAATTGTTCTTCTGAGCACACAAAGATATTTTCTAGCATAGTATGGCTAAATAAATGTTGATACTTACACACATATTTAAAAAATTTATAACCTTACAGCCATTTATGGTTGCATTTCCATCTTTAATAACTATATTCTAAGAAAAGTAACACACCCAAATAAAAGATATAGGAAATATAGGTGAGAATTTTCCTAGTATTTCCAAATTCATTTCCAGTACTTTCTTTTTTTAATTAGATATTTTCTTTATTTACATTTCAAATGCTATCCCGAAGTTCCCTATACCCTTCCCCTGCCCTGCTCCCCTACCTGCCCACTCCCACTTCTTGGCCCAGGCAATCCCCTTTACTGGAGCATATAAAGTTTGTAAGACCAAGGGGCCTCTCGTCCCAATGATGGCCCACTAGTCCATCTTCTAATACCTATGCATCTAGAGACACGAGCTTTGGGGGTACTGGTTAGTTCATATTGTTGTTCCACCTAAAGGGATGTAGACCCCTTCAGCTACTTGGGTAATTTCTCTAGGTCCTCCATTGGGGGCCCTGTGTTCCTCCAGTACTTTCTGAAAGGAAAGAAAAAGAAAAATAATGTGCAAAGTATTACTATTCAAATTTGCATTAGAAAATGAAAGTCACCAAACCCAGACACTATTGTGAATGCCAACAAGTGCTTGCTGAGAGAAGCCTGTTGTAGCTGTCTCCTGAGAGGCTCTATCCATGGCTGACAAATACAGAGGTAGATGCTCACAGCCTACCATTGGACTGAGCACAGGGTGCCCAATGAAGGAGCTAGAGAAAGGACCCAAGGAGTTGAAGGGGTTTGCAGCCCCATAGGAGGAACAACAATATTAACTAACCAGTACCTCCAGAGCTCTCAGGGACTAAACCACCAACCAAAGAGGACATGGTGGGACTCATAGTTCCAGCTGCATATGTAGCAGGCCCAGTCGGTCATCAATGGGAGGAGAGGCCATTGGTCCTATGAAGGCTCTATGTATTCCCAGTAAGGCAATGCCAGGGCCAGAAAATAGAAATAGGTTGGCTGGTGAGCAGGGGGAGAGGGGAGGGTATAGGGGGTTGGGGAGGGGAAACCAGGAAAAGAGATAACATTGGAAACATAAATTTAAAAATATCTAATAAAAGAAAAAGAAACTGAAAGACAATAATGAGAGCTATGATTAAAAACAAATAATATAGTAACATAAAATCTGTCTACTTGAACATAGTCATTAATATAGTCTTTTAACTAATAAATAATACTCTTTTGATTAATGAAAACAATATATAAATATAAAATTTATTCTCAACTTTAAAAGACCCAGGTCCATATGCTTTATTCTTCTCTACTTCACTTCAAAATACTATTTGGGGAATCATCATTCATCATCTAACATCACTGACACAGTGACTAGCTTTTGACACCAAAGATGTCCTCAACTCTCGAAAGATAGAGCAGTACATTTTTTTTTTGTAGTATTGCTGTAGCATCTACTCACAGTAGATGCTTTCATCAAAGGAAATAACAAAAAAATGAGCACTAATACTATAGTTCCATTATTCAGCAATCAACAGTCAAAGACATTTTACATTCATTCTATAATGTTTAGCCATTTCCAATTTATGTCTGTCAGTGTGTCTATGTTTTTCCATGTATGACCAAGATGAAAATAAATAAGTAAACAGCTAAATAACAGAAGCTAGTCTTGTAACGGATATGAATTAAGGTGATCAGACATAGTTCTGCCTATTTTAGAGCCACCTCTGAGATATGACACTAACTATAAATTAATATCTACAGAAATAGTCTGATATAAGGAGCTTGTAATATTTCTTAAACGTCTATGATGTCAAAGAACAACACTCAGTTTTATCTTTCTGCCAACTTTAATGGCCCCAGAAGGAAATCAAATGGTATTATGAATGGTCTACTAAACCTAAAAGTTGTGAAAGCTTGAAAGCTAGCTATGCACAGAAATACTCATCTGCAGCTCAGAATTAGAAACCCTCATGTTAAACCATTCTAGGAAATCAGTGTTGGCAAAGGTCTATCAAACATTGGGACTTGTTAGACCTTATTAAACCTGTGTAATTAATTTATTGTGAGTTTATTCACATGTAATATAGATTAAAATGCTTCCATGACAAGAAACTTAGAAAATAAAATGTGTAGTGGGAACCACACACTATTCTTTGCTATGCCAATTCGTATTTAAGCATAAACACAGCCCGTTGATTTAAAGCAACAGTGATCATTTCTACATTGTAAAATATGTAGTGAGAACCACACACTTTTCTTTGCAATGCCAATTCATATTTAAGCATAAAGACAGCCCGTTGATTTAAAGCAACAGTGACCATTTCTACACTGTAAAATAAGAAACTTTAAGCAGGGAGTATGGGGCTTTTAGTGCAGACCTCCGTGTCTCATGTAATTTATTTGGTCATAGTGATTGCCATGATGAGCATTCTAAACTAGCATAATAGGCTTCCAGTAAAACAAAGAACTATAGTTTCTATATATTGAGTCCACTAGAACGTCATAGCATGACAAACCAGTCCTCATCAAATGTGATGCCTATGTGGTGCAAATCATTATACATCTATAAGCATGTGGGAAACAAGAGACCTTAGCTCCCTATAACATATTGCTGTTGGTTCTGAGAAGAACAAAAACACATGCTCTGGAGTTCAGCATCTCCTATGATGTCACGGGGCCTGAGGAGAATTATTACTTCTCTCCTTACTTTGCTTCTCTATTACCTGAGGGCTACAATGGACCCTATGGTGATATATCAAGACATTTATAGCTGAATTACCCTTCATGAAATGTTCCAACTCTTTCTGCTTGGCCCAATACTAGGAGATCAAGTATTTTTCCAGCGAATAATGTCTTAATGCCACCCTCACCCTCCTGCTGTCCACTGTGGGTTTCTGATGGATATAAACCCAGTTCTTAGATTGGGAGGCTGGGCTTAGAACTATGTGTGGTATTGCCTTCCGGGAAAGTCCAATCTCAAGGGCCTATCAGTAAGACAGAGTGTACTGGCTAGGTTTGTGTCAACTTGACACAGCTGGAGTTATCACAGAGAAAGGAGTTTCAGTTGGGGAAATGCCTCCATGAGATCTAGCTGTGAGGCATTTTCTCAATTAGTGATCAAGGGCCCCTTGTGGGTGGGACCATCTCTGGGCTGGCAGTCTTGGGTTCTATAAGAGAGCAGGCTGAGCAAGCCAAGG
>LR752586.1:0-27464 GCA_902729485.2 Mus minutoides
ATAAACCTTTGTCCCTGCTGAATAAATTCATAGATAAAATTAATCTTATTATATCTTCGTCTTTTTTATAAAGAAATGCCTCATATAGTTGTTGTAGGAAAAGATTCAAATTCTACCTGAATTCAATTTTCTGTGTGTTTAAATACCCCATTTTAAATGGCAATGGTGTGTATGTATGTGTGTGTGTATGTGTGTGTGTGTATGTTTGTATGTGTTTGTATGTATAAAGTAAGTTGTGAAGATTTGATCCTGAAAGAAAAGGAATCAAAATTCAATACAGAGAAAAAAATTACATGTAAAATAAAAGTGCAAAGCCACTCCACTAATGAACGCTGTCTTACAAATGTGTTATACTCAACATGGTAGGTGGATGGAGAGAAAGCTGCATGGATGGACAGACAGGTGGACATGGGCTGTCTCTGCCCACTTGGAACTACTGAACAGATAAGAATTAACTTTTTTAGAATTTAATAAAGAAACTACTTAATAGGCCAGGTAGAATTCAGTTACATGAATTGCATTTCAATTAATGGTGAGTGATCAGCAAAACAGAGACTTGGGAGAGGGAAATTTTTCTATTCCATGCCTTGGAAGCAAAAGGAATGACAGCCACATGCAGAGGCTGAGTAGGAAGAAGCCCACACCAACATTAGGCCCACCTTGCGTTAAGAGTCTAGCACTACCAGTAAGCATCCAACTTTGCACAACCAGTACTGAACTTACAACCTTTATAGATTTGGGGAATGTTTTTAATTATCCCCCTTCTGTGTCAAAATCCAATCACAAAAGGAATGTATGAGTCACATACTTATAAAGCACATCCCTTTCCAGCTCAATAACTTGCTATAATGGCTTATTTCAGGGAAACATGTTTGCCCGTGTGCCATGAAGCACATGATAAAGGATGCATCATCCTCTCTGCAGGAAGTACACAAGGTAAAGTCCAAGAAGACGTGAACGCAGAAACTTCTGTCCCTGCAAACACACACTTGCGCACGCGCACACACAAACACACACACATATCATAAACACACACAACTAACTTATGGTTGTGCTCAATCAGCCCAGAGGCTTTGTTTTTAGTCATAGTTTGTTTTTCTAACTACTGCCCCCCCATTCTTCCTAAAGCTACCCAGGAGTCAACTAATTAGGACCCAAAAGAAGTTCCTTTCAATGAAGAAATTCCAAGGAGTTATGGTGTATATTGGGAACAACAACAACAACAACAAAAGAAATTAGAATAAGAATTACAGAATTCCTATAATTACTTGAGTCTCTATAAAAGCTTTGGGAGCTATGCTCTGGACACAAAGACCAAGAATATATTTCTTACATGACAATATCACACAAACTTTGATCCGAATCATAGTTAATGAATCTTCCACATCACAGTCAGAGGGTGCTGTCCAATGTTCCATGGGCTAAAGATTAGTATTAAAATATTTTGCTCACTCCAGGCCAAAGAATGCCCAGATAATCCCTTGAATTGATCAAATGACCTTCCTATGTGATGAACTCCTCGTCTGAGCTCAGAGTAGCCAAGTAAGCATCCTTGCCAAAGCCTTGTAGACTGATGCCCTTCCCTTGTGCTACACTGCGCTCAGTCTGCTCAGACAGACACTGCTTCTATTAGCTGATCTTTTTTTCATGTATATGCATATGTGGTGTGTGCATGTGTTTTCACTTGTATATAGGTGCATGTGTGTGTGCAGGTGCATGGGCACATCTGAGTGTATGAGTTGATGTCCAAGACCTTCCTTGATAGATTTTCTACCTTAGTAAGTGGGATCCTCAGTCAAAGCCAGAACTCAAAGCTATGGCTAGTGTCAGTGGCTGGCTTGCTCTGGGAAGCCCATCTCTGCCTATCTTTGCGTTCTAAGGCTAGAGTTGCAGGCAGCACACCATTCCCTTATAGTATTTACATGGGCTCTGAGGATCCTCTTGCTTAAGCCAGAGCTTAAACCTACGGAACCTAAAAAAATCTAAAAGAAAAATCAGTGAATATCTTTTAAAACTTCCAGCTTGGTTTGAAATTTACAGTGTACTAGTTTTAAATAGGTATATTTGAGGTTTTAACTGCTGGGGACGGGGTTGTCGCTTTCATTACTGTTCTTCTTATACTAGTTTAAAACAAAAACAAAAACAAAACAAAACAAAACGCTCCTGACTTGTAAGTTTGACCCTTAGCAAAAGACCAATAGTAGTCACTGCCTCAAAACTAAAGCTGAACCTTAAAGATTGGGAGAACTTATCACATGGAGAAATTGTATACAGCCCAGTGACATTGCCATGAGGCATGGGCCTCTTTCACTCCACATTTTTATTTTCCAGTGGTTTCTCCTTTGTTAGAACTATTGGGTAAGCACACCCACTGTGTGCTATGAGACCTGAAGAGCTGGTGGTTGTTCCTGTTTCCCTTAGATTTTCATTCATGCTTTTAACAGCTTCTTTTAAAGATGCATTTCGTGCCTATGGTGATTCCATAAGCAGGGATCATAGCAGGGTGATGTTGATACGTGGTATGTTCAACTATTTAGCAGAACTCTACACAAATATCAAGGCTAACAGCAAGATGGATCAGAAAGAAAGAAAGAAAGAAAGAAAGAAAGAAAGAAAGAAAGAAAGAAAGAAAGAAAGAAAGAAAGAAAGAAAGAAAGAGAGAAGGGAAGGAGGGAAGAAGGGGAGGGAGGGAGGGAGGGAGGGAGGGAGGGAGGGAGGGAGGGAGGGCATCACAGCAACATCTGTCCTGGACTATACTGAGCTCCCGTTCCACACAGGCCCAGATACCATGCACAAAATAGGTTTGTTCTTAAACAGTTTGCGTTCCGTTTCCATAAAAATCTCTGCTTTTTCAAGTTCTTGCATTCTGTTTTGATGTGGGAACTCTCATCACACTTTTGAATACCTGCAAATTTCCAACTCCAATATTCCTTAAACCTTTGATTCCCTCTGCAGAGCCATGGCTGCAGGATTCCCTCTGCAGAGCCAGGGTCGAATGATTCCCTCTGCAGATCCATGGCCTCTTTTAAGTTGACTCCTGTCCATCACTGCTCTTCCTTTCAGAACTCTATTTTGTGTACAACTTAATCTTGAACAACTTCTATAGAATGTATCACTTCCTCTTCCCTGTAGAGAGCCTTTGCCCTAGGTTTCTGGCTAAAGTTGCTTGATCTATTTTGAGGGAGCCCTGAAGATTCCTCTTGTGGTTCTAATCAAGCCAAGCCCAGATCATCTTCAAGACTAATTCTATCTTCTCCTAAGAGCAAGAGGATGGAAGCAGGGTTGATCTTTCCCACTGTGGAATGTTACACACTGAGCTAGGTTGGGGGCTACAGCAATACCCCAGGAAAGCCTCTACTCACTACACCTAACACCTTTTTCTCCTCCTCAAGAAGAATAACACATATCCCTTAACAAAGGAAACTATTGCAACAGTAAAAAAACCAGACAGTCTGAGACAAACTTGAGGCAGGTAAACAACCACACAGTCAGTTGAGAAACTAAGGAACATCTAAGAGCCTCCTAAAGTATCCTGCCAATGTCTGAGACCAGTACCACAAACATATAACCAAGATACAGCTAACAAATGTCCAACAATGACTTCTTCTCTTTGGATGAAGAGACGCCCGTGGGGCAAACCATGCAATGTATTTTGCAATCCAGCTTTTATGAGTAAGAAAAAAAGAAAGAAAAACTTCTTTTCTTGTTTTTATGTAAAACCAGAAGCATGTTCATTGGAGCCGCGTGGGAAACACTATGCTTAGGACTGGGACTCGTTACTCTCAACTCTTCAGTGGATAACTGACATCCACACCAACACTTCTCAGCGCACGGAATTTCAGAATCCAAAGTGTTCTCTTTAACTCTGATTGTTGTTAGTAATACAGTAAAGAAGAAAGTGGGGAGGAAGAAAAGAAAAATGGAAAGAAAACTGCGTAATCACGCATGTAGGTTTAGTTCCAAGGGTTGGGAATCAGCAAGGAGTTATCAACTAAAGAGATGATAGAGGAGAAAAAACGATGAAAGGATACACTTATATAAAATAGCTGACCACATCCTAAACTCTCCCCAACACTGCACTGTGTGTGTGTGTGTGTCCTCGCGTGCGCGCGCTTAGCATCAGTATTAAAGTACATTGTGGAAGGCTTTCCATAAAAGCCAGTCCTTCCTGTGCTAATTAACAACTGATTTGGGTTAATTTAGAGATGGGAATAGTAAAATCCAGAGAGCTATTTCCCACAGAGATATCTAGTTTGACTGTGAGAAAACTTTTCCCCAATCATAGAAGACACTGGCCTTCCTGTCCCACTGAGGCACAGCTTTATCTCTCTCCTATGCAGTGCAGAAGGGATGAGGAAAGGAAGAGGTGGGGCCTCTCTCATGAGTGCCTTCTCACCAGGCCTGTCTGCCTCATCAGCTTTATATAGATGAGCACCAAGTTTTTCTGTACCTTGAAGCCTGCTGGATGAGAACATGAATGGGTACCGAAAGACAGTGGCACAGAAGAGGTGCCATACCCAGACTCGGTAGAGACGGATGCAGGAGCAGGCAGATCCCGTGCCAGAACACCATACTAACTTGAAAAAAATGCCCTTGGGCCTACCAGGTGACTCAAACCTACCAAATTAAGAAAAGCCTGTTCTAAAACCCATGTTTGTACAAAGGAAGTCTCTGGCTTCTGTGAGTTAGAATGGTGTCCCGCATCCAGTCCACCTCAGGACTGGGCAGGATGAGGGAAATTTGACTGTGTGCACCCCATGCCCCCGCAGGGTGGCTGTCAGGCTCTGAGAAGCTGCAGGACCCCAGTCTGGGGGTGAGGAATCACAATATGAGATCCCATCAGAGCTGCTGGGGGCTCAAATTCTCTGGCACCACAAACGCCCGCTGTGTGGTGCAAAAGAGCTGGCTCTGGGGTCCCCGGGGGCTGCATGGAGGACGAAGACGATAGCTCCTCACTCTTGGGCACAGCAGACATGGATGCCATGGAAGAGCTGAGAACAGAGTGGGGGTGGGGTGGGGTGGGGGGTGAGGCTGGCTCTGGCCAGGGGCTGAAGGGAAAAGGTAGGGAGGAGAATGATCCAGTTGGTTCTCACAGGGAGGCAAGTGTCTCTGGCTTGCTCGGCAGGCGGCTTGGCTCTGTGGAAACCANTCCTCACTCTTGGGCACAGCAGACATGGATGCCATGGAAGAGCTGAGAACAGAGTGGGGGTGGGGTGGGGTGGGGGGTGAGGCTGGCTCTGGCCAGGGGCTGAAGGGAAAAGGTAGGGAGGAGAATGATCCAGTTGGTTCTCACAGGGAGGCAAGTGTCTCTGGCTTGCTCGGCAGGCGGCTTGGCTCTGTGGAAACCAGGTCAAGAATGCAGCGAGGCCTCCTGTGTGAGATTAGGTGCGGCTCTTTGGAGGAGGACGTGCTCCATTGCTCCAGCATGGCAGATGCGAAGAGGCATTTATTGTCATGGTGGGAATGGGAGCTAAGAGGGTAGTAGAGGCAAAGAGAGGGAGATAATAGAAGTAGAGACTAGCCATGACCACATGGAGAGAGGATAAAGGAATGGGGAGAGAGACAGAGACAGAGACAGAGACAGAGACAGAGACAGAGACAGAGACAGAGAGAGAGAGAGAGAAAGAGAGGGAGGAGGGGGCAAATTGCTCCTTTTATAGTGGACCAGGCCTACCTGGCTATTGCCAGGTAACTGTGGGAGGAGCATACCTGGCTGTTGCCAGGTAACTGTGCAGGTAGAGTCCAGACAGAATACCAGGAGGTTGGGGCATTTGCCCTACAGGACTGATAGCCACAGAATTATGGAGCTGGGGCATCCTATTAGGAGCCTGGTATCTGGGAGCATGGCAAACTTCCTTCTGTCCCTTGCAGAGTTATCTGCTTGGGTCTCTGGGGCTTAAACCTAGCTCAACTAGAAAACAGGCAGCCTTTCTTCTTCTTCTTCTTCTTCTTCTTCTTCTTCTTCTTCTTCTTCTTCTTCTTCTTCTTCTTCCTTCTTCTTCTTCTTCTTCTTCTTCTTCTTCTTCTTCTTCTTCTTCTTCTTCTTCTTCTTCTTCTCCTTCTCCTTCTCCTTCTCCTTCTCCTTCTCCTTCTCCTTCTCCTTCTTCTTCTTCTTCTTCTTCTTCTTCCTTTTTTTTTAAGTTTTAAGTTTTGAGTTTTGAGTTTTGAGCATCCAACATTTTCTGCAAGTCTACCAAATCCTTCATCTCTGGAAGAGACTAGGCCAATCTTTCCTTTCACTCTACCATTCTGTATCAGCAGGTACAGACTGTGCCCTTTCTATTCTAAATTAGGATCCCTCAGCTACTAAATTTTTGCCTCTCTCCTCTTGCAAGTGAACTTTTAAAACATTTTCTTAATCCTCATAATTTTTCCTTCCACATGAAGGAGGCTTCTTTGCTGCCATCCTTACATGGCTATGCTGTAGATCTGCCTGCACTTTGACCTTGAAGAGCCACTGTGCTACATAGTATTCCCTGCTTAAGCCCAGAACCAGGCAGGAAGAATTCCCAGTCTAAACCCAGGCTCACGGCTCAGCTTGGACAGGCAGCAAATGTGAGCGGAGCTGGAGAAGAGATGCTGAGGGGAAGCAAGAATTGGTTCCTTGTGACTGGACAAACTACGGCACATGTAGGCCCTGTGCACCCGAAAGAACAGAAATCTTGCTTTTGCTTTAAAAATCCCTTTTTATATTGTTCGCAAGTAATTCAAATTTCGTGTGTGCCGTCCATGCTGCTCATTTGCAGCTCCCACTTCTGGGAACGTTTTAATCAAGAAGAAAGGGCTAAAGACTGCCACGTGTGCAGATGTGGTCGACCAGAATTCTTTGTGAACCCTAATGTGGTCGACCAGAATTCTTTGTGAACCCTGAAAGCCACTCCATGCTACTGTGCTGGTGGGATTTCAAATTCAGAGGACAGCCTCCACCACAAAACACCCAAACACATCTTCTTGCATTAACTGAATACCAGGTTTCTAGAAGGAAGTTTGAGGAGGGATGCTGGAAAAGCAGGATTTTATCTTACCTAAATCAACTTTCTACAAACCCTCCAAGCCCTGCCCATACATATATGCTCTCCATCTGCTACTCTGAAGTGTTCATCACTTGGAGGAGCCCCTTCTCTAGTCCATGTGCCCCTTCTATTCACAAAGAAAATCCTGTATATTCTGTGAAAAAAATGAATATTTTTGTTTTGTTTTTTAGTGAAAATAGATTTTTCCATATAAAATATCCTGATTATAGTTTCCTCTCCCCCAACTCCTCCTAGGTCCTCCCTACCTCCCCTCCAACTCACATCTATACAGATACAAATAGGCATTTATTTCAAAGATGATGATAAAATAAAGACAAAGCAGAAGCAAAACAGCCAAGCAAAAATCACAAGAAACACAGAGACAGAGATGCACCCATTACACACACAAAGCAATTCCATAAAAACACAAAAATAAAAAAACAATAATATATATGTGTTATGGTCATTACTTACCCCAATAAGCTCATATTAAAAACACACACACACATACAACCTAGTTATATTTATAAACTCTATGTCTAGAAATGGCAGAACTATCATTATACTAATTCATTCCCCAGTTATGCAACCCCTTGCTACTTGTGGCTTCTCCAGACCATGTGGTTCTGCTCCATCCTTCTTCCACCACTTCTTCTTCTGTCCTCCACTCCCACCTTTTCCTTCCACTGCCCCTATCACGGGCTCTAGTCTTTATGTGACCAGTCAGAATAGGGAGAAGGTTCAGTGAGATCACCTGATGGGGGCAACCCCTCTTGAGGAAACAGAATTAACATCAAAATATGAACAGCACCCACAACATACACACGAAAGACCTGTAAGATTAAAAAATAAAAAAATTTAAGACCTCCAAAAATACCATTGAGTTTGTTTTGTGCAGCCATCCACTGCTAAGCACGGACCTGCCCTTAAGAGTGATGCTCCTGTTTTTCTGTAGGTGTTTCATGCCTTAGTGTTAGACCTCCAAACCCCATTAACCTATAAGAATACGCCTCCTCCACTCTACTGGGAAACCAGAAGTCACTTTCAAATATTTACAAATAAACTGCAATGGCCAAACTCCCCTAATCTGTGATGAACTGAGGTCCCGTGCTATGAAAATTCTAAGGTCTTCTTCAATGGTCTTGCTGAGTTGCCCTGTTTGGCCATGGACCCCTGGGGTTCAGTCTACCTTCTTGCTTCAGTACCACACAAGCATGCCAATGTACCTGACTAGGAGTTTCTTATAGTGTGAAGATAAATGCGCAGTGTACCAGCATTACTCCTCTTATTGACAGTACATTTTCCATTGCCTGGTGGGACTACTCCCTGTGCTGAGAGAAGTTATACACAGTGCTCTAGGCCCCTCCCCAACAGATAGATACACCTTCCTTACTTAAAAAGCACCTTAAAAATTGTCACTTAGGGTGCAGCTGTTTCTTTTAGTACCATCCAGAAATTATATAGCGTTAAACCCAAGAGGAGTACCACAGTCCTGGGACAAGAGCAAAAATTCACTGAAACTGATGGGTTGCTGTACAGGAGGAGGAAGAGCAACTTTCAGCTAAGTGGGAAGACTGAGGTGAAGAACAATAGAGAGAAGGCTTGCAGCAGCAGTGACTTCCCCACAGGCAGCATTGAGCTGCGCTGAAATCTCCCACCAGGCCTAGCCCATGCTGGCTCCAGCTTGGCGAACACTTTCATTTATCCAAGGGATCAGTAGCCAGGGGGGAGAAAGTTTCATTCTCCAGCTGTTGTGTCATTTCCCTTGATAAGTCCTAAATTGACCGCGTTATCCGGCACCAAAGGAGCCTTCCTGTGGTAGGCAGTTTTTATTATGTGCCCTTTCAGGGGACAAAGGCAGCTGTGTCAGTAAACCGCTATGGGGAAAAAAGACAATATTATTCTCACAGCTTCATAACCATGCTCTTCTGAGGGGTAATGTGAACATAAGAAATGAGGTGAGATTACCATCTATTATCCTGGCTCCATGGCAATCAGGTGAAGGAAAAACAGAGCGCTGTTTCCTTAGCGCCCAATTGTTAGCATGGAGAATTCCAATTAAGACATTTCAAAGAGAGACTTCCCTGTGTTTGTCTTTGCACCGTATATGAACAGGCTTACCAGCAAAGTGGGTCTGAATCCCTCTACCAAGAGCCTCCCCTTGCTGGCTGCTGTTATTAAGCCCTAAAGAATTGTGCCCTTGCTCTGGGAAGTGGCAAGGTAAACAGGAGTGGCTTACCCTGGGATAGAAGTGTCTTGAAGGATGGCTTGTGCAGGAAGGTGTGCTGAAGGATGAGAGACAAAGAAGGTATTGTGATGGTTTCCCCACCGCTCTGTGGCTGCTCAGTGATAAACATCCTGACTGGTTGTGTGTTGACATGTTGATCCTATTTTAAAAACATCTCCACAGATCCTCAAACGGCAGCGGGTGAGGTGGACGGGGTTAATCTGGAGGAGATCCGAGAATTTGCCAAAGCTTTTAAAATCCGACGCCTGTCCCTTGGCCTGACACAGACTCAGGTGGGACAAGCCCTCAGTGCCACAGAGGGCCCCGCATACAGCCAGTCGGCCATCTGCAGGTAACGGGCGCGCTGCATGCTGTCACCTGTCCTGGCCAGCCCGGGCCTTGTTTGTCCTTGCAGCTCAGCTTGTCTTCTTTGGGTGGGCAAACTAGACAAACAGACAGAGCATGCGATTAAGAACTGGGGTAGTTGTATGTTGGGACCGGTGATGTTGATACAAAGTGGAGTGCCAACACAGAGTTGAGGGGTCCTGACCTCCTAACCCTATCAACTCTTAGAACTTCCAAGGCTGGCCGGTTGAAATATGCTGCCCTGGCCAGGGGTCTCCCTTCTCCTCCATGCTCCTGCCAGATGAGAATACCAACTCCTGTCAACAAAGGGTCATCCCCAAGTAAAAGCAAAGCAGCTAGTCCATCCTATTGTTAACCACCCAGAGGTGGCTCCAAAGTTTCCATGAAATGCAAATTTTAAAAATTTCCCTATTTTGTGGAAGGAATTTGTATAGCTTGCTTTGCCAGACACATCTTTATAAACAAGGAAAAGGGAAAGAGGAAGGAAGGAAGGAAGGAAGGAAGGAAGGAAGGAAGGAAGGAAGGAAGGAAAGAAGGAAGGAAGGAAGGACCCCTTTTAAATGTTAGTGAATCTGGCCTAACTGTACCACACACACACACACACACACACACACACACACACACACACACATTAGATAAATAAATTACTGAATCCAGCCTTGGTTGTTTGAGTTGATCCGGGTTACATCTTCAGGAGCTGCCCCGTGTATGCATGTGTGTTGCACTAATCCTATGTTTATGCATGAGGTAACGAGGCACTCCGTAGGAGCTTTTTCCTCTTGGGCAATGCCTTAGGAGTCCTCCTCCATCAGGACCAGCCAAGAAACCAACTCTAAACTCATTTAAGTGGATTTTGTTCTTGGTGATCCATGAAATGCTGTCTTTTTATCTGCTCTTTATACTTTTAATGTATTCCCCAAAGGACAGAAGTGTACTTTCCCTGCAGTTTAAGACTAAGGTTATAAATAACATCAGTATGGGGTGGTAGCTTGCAGCTCACATTTTGCTCAATGATTTTCCATAAAACCCATTGATTGTTGTTAAATACAAAAAGCACCATAGGATCCTCTCACTTCTATGGTCTCCCCTACTGTTTTTTCTTATAAGATACCTCCCTGTAGAAAATAACCTTTATTCAGTCTATACAAGGATACTACTGCTGGGAAATTTATATCAAGGCTTGTATATGTTATTCCAAACAACACAGACAGAAGCATCAATGCTAACAAGCAGCACCAATGATGGGAACATTGTTGTTCCCTGTCGGCAGACATTAATTTTGTCTGGTCCTGATGCCTTTGTGATCAAAGAAGCCACAGGTTTTTTATTTTGATGCCAATTTGACATTGTTGCTAACTTCCTCTTTGGCTTATTTTAGCCCTAAAATGTGATTTTCTTTTATCGACTGCAGTGTTCTCTTAATGTTTCAACTCATACACGAACACGGATTCCTGGGCATCCCCAATCAGATATGCTGATTTGTTAAATCGTCCCCAGAGGGAAGCTAAAAATGCAGTGGATTGCAGACCTCTGAAAATTTATTATTGGTTAACAGAGCAGACACCCAGACGTCAGGGCCTGTATCCTTTATTTAGTTCCCAGTGATTCCGTGATGCTGTTTTAGAAGCTGTCTATCCTAATTAATTAATTAGTCTTGAATCAAGACTTCACTTTGGAATGTTCTCAGTGAGTTCAAAACCTGGGAAAGAATGCACATCAGTAGCGAGGTGCCACTCTGTGCTAATTGGCTGCAGAGACTCAGAGGTGCAGTGTGAGAACTTCCTTATCAGAGGCACAAAGAGAAGAATCCCCTTCCTGCCCCTTGGCAGCACAGCCCTGTGAGGCCAGTTGCTATCAAGAGCTCAGGCTCTAGGCTTTTATGATGAAGGATATGGCAATCTTGCAGAACGTGGCAAGTTATCACAATGGTGGCTTTGGGGAGCCTGCCACAAGTGACAAACTCATTAATAATACTAAGTGATTAACTCACCTTGCCCTGAGAGAGGCCGGCTTCTCCTTCCTTAGTGTTAGAAGAAGCTGCAGTTTTCAAACATAAACAAATACTTTCCTGACTGGCATTTGTGTGTGTGAAAGGGAGTGTGATGGAGTTAAATCCTTGCTAGCCTTTGAGCTACTCATCTCAACAAAGGGATCTAAAGATGCACTCTGACAGTCAGATCCTGGCAAGGAGGAAGGCCTTCCTGGTCTATCCTTTTGCAAGCATCTTAAAACACCAGATGATTGCTTTTCAACAACGTGGAACACTTTAAGAGAGAGAAAGTCTGTGCTCACTCTTTCAATAGGAGGGACATGAATTTGGACTTAGAATAAAGAAACAAAGGGAGCTGGTCCTCTTTTGTATTTTACTGACAGAATAAATTTAGCACCAGAAAGGACTTTTTAAAACACTCTATATAATTTTGTCTAGGATGCTTCATATTTTTTTTAAAGTAAACGTAGCATAGAATTGCTGATGGCAATTGATGTATAGAAGACCTCATTTACAGAAAATGATATCATTCAAGTACAGTTTGCAGATATCCCACATTAAACACAGCATGATGCCCTGGTACAAAAGTGCACCATTACACTGGATGGTGATTGGAAGGCATGAGGTGGCCTAAGCCCACCCAGGGGTGGGGTATTCCATAGTAATTACAATGTATCCAGCTGTTTAGGCCAGAACTGTAAAGTAACAACTGGTCTGTGTTTTACCTGGACAGGAGGCATGTTGTTAACTTACATATGGGGAAAATTGTTACCAGAGAGAAGGAAGTTAAAATAAGACACAAGGGGAGATAAAAAGAGCAGCATGAGGAGGAGCTTGGCCCAGTAGCCTTCCCAGACTATGATACTAGCTGTAATATTTATCAAAAAACCAACACAATGGAGAAGAAAACCAAACATAAAACACAACCCTTTTAAGTGGAAGAATATGACAACTGTTATCTCGAACATCACTGTCTTGGTTAATTTCTGCCTTAAGAATTCTGAAGGTTGGGGAAATGAATCTGGGAACAGCTTGGATCTCAAGAGTAAAAAAAAAAAAAAAAAGGCCTGTGAATTGCTTGTGTTTCCTGTCCACCTCTTTCCCCTCCCCTGTCTGTGTGCCTGGGGATCTGCATGGCTTGCATGGAGCTTGCTGGGAGGGTGGGAGCTGGCTGGGACAGGGCTGGCTACCTTGCAGCTGGCTGCTAATCTGGAGTGAATTCACCCTGCCAGGCAATCAGGCAGGCAGGCAGGAGGCCCACCCTGGCAGAGGACTCAGTGTAAGACTCTTCTTTCTCAATTCTCCCCCCAGACACACCATCCTGAGAAGCCACTTTTTCCTACCACAGGAAGCCCAAGAGAACACTATAGCTAGCAGTCTGACAGCCAAACTGAACCCTGGCCTTTTGTATCCTGCCAGGTTTGAAAAGCTGGACATCACCCCTAAAAGTGCCCAGAAGATCAAGCCGGTGCTTGAGCGGTGGATGGCTGAGGCTGAGGCCCGCCATCGAGCAGGTATGCAGAATCTCACGGAATTTATTGGGAGTGAGCCATCCAAAAAGCGCAAGCGGCGCACCTCCTTCACGCCCCAGGCCCTTGAGATCCTCAATGCCCACTTTGAGAAGAACACACACCCCTCAGGGCAGGAAATGACCGAGATTGCTGAGAAGCTAAACTACGACCGGGAGGTAGTTAGAGTTTGGTTCTGCAATAAGAGACAAGCTCTGAAGAACACAATCAAACGCTTAAAGCAACATGAGCCCACCTCTGCGGCCCCCCTGGAGCCCTTAGCAGACTCTCCTGAAGAAAACTGTTAGACACACCCATTCATGGTCAGAAGGAAGCATCACAGAAACTGAGCACTACCCTGAATCGCCACAAAAAAAAGAAAGGAAGAAAAGAAGAAAGAAGAAAGAATTTAAAGACTTGCCCCAGTCATCATCTCCCTTGTATGTAAAAGACTAAAAAACAAAAAATACCAAATGGGCAGAATGGTTTATACGTGTCCGTTGGTTTTCCAAAAGGAAAAAAAAAAGAAATTTTAAATTTTTAAACAAGACAAATGCCACATGAAGGAGTATGTGGTAGGATCATTCGCTCCCCCACCTGTCTCCCTAACGCCAGTTTTTTTTTAAAGCAAACCAAATAACCACTTACTGTTTTCTGTATATGATGAAAATGTGAACACCTTTTAAGGAAAAAGAAGAAGAAGAGAAAAAAAAAAAAAAAAAAAAAAAAAAAAAAAAAAAAAAAAAAAAAAAAAAAAAGAACAAAAACAAAAACCCCCGCCAACACAAACGCGTATCTGTTCAAAGCGAATGCAAGCCTGCCACCTGGAGGAGCAACTGCATCCCTTCAGGGACGAAGTGCTGATCGCTGCAAACCCTTTTAACCAAAGTCGGAACCACTGCAAAAGCTACTGAGCGCACTCGCCTCTGCGGGGAAAAGTTGTGTTAGGAATTTTTACATTTGTACCAACGGAAAAGTAGGAAGCCCGCTTTCTCCCATCTTTCTCGCCTGTTGTCTGGGCCACCGGGGTGAATGCCATTGTTGAAACCACTCTGTGGCTCACTGTCTACCAATTTGCTTCTTAGCAGATGAAGTAGCTTCCTTTTGTTTTGTTTTGTTTTGTTTTGTTTTCTGAATTGTGTCATTTCCCTTTGTTTGTTTGTTTGTTTGTTTGTTTGTTTTATGTTAGGCAGATGGTGGAGTGGAGAAACAACCCGGATGGTGGTGTGCCAAAGCACGCGAGGCTTTCTTTTCACTAAGAGTTGTAGGTTTGAGAAAGAAAATGGAGCCCACACCTCCCTTTCCCCCCTACTTCTCCATCTCCCTTTCATGGGGCTCCTGGGATCTTCTGGAAGATAGCAGACGTGGGAAGGAACAGTTTCTTTCCCTCCCCAATCCTGCAGAAATGCAGGAGACTCTTCAGGACAACTAGGTCTGTCTGCTGAATGACTGTCAACACCCGGCAGAGGCTGAAACTTAGCTCACGGTCCACACCAGAGACTGGGATTTTTTTTTCTCAGTCTACTAGCCACATATGTGGAGAGCTGATCAAAATTAATTCTGTAATATAAATATAAGCTGCACATACGGTTCAATACTTACATCTGTGTTATGCTTCTGTTCAAAGCAAATTCTCTCAGAAGTCTGATAGCCAAAGAAAAGTCTCAAGGTTTCAGTCAACACACACACACACACACACACACACACACACACACAAAAGCACGTTCATATTCATCCACCTCACAAAAAGAGAGAGATCACACACACAAAAAAATGATGGTGACCTAGACTGTTAGGGGCTGTCGAGTGTCTGTTAACCTCGTCTTTTCTGGTACTTGTTTCATCACACAGTGTTGACAGACATTTGGAGCTGGGGTACATCTGTTCTTGGACTATATAAATGGCATAGAAATGTGACAGGCAAATTTAAGCAATTGGAACTAGGCTCTGGCTTCTTGACTCGGAAAGAAGTTTAGCAACAAAGGCTCTTCATTAAAGGAAAAATAGACACGAAGCTTATGGAACACATCAGAGGAGCCTTCACTGTAGCATATTAATTCACTTTTAAAAGAGCTTCCCCCAGGCATGGGCCATGAAACTCAAGAAGGCCACCAAACGAAGGGCAAAGAAACCCCTGGAGCCTGCTGAGTTTTTCACCCAGGTGAGGGCAGAGGGTTCTATCAAAGCAGGCAAGAGAGAACCATCAACGTAAATAAATACTCATGAGTAATTAAAAAGCATGCTCATGTACTGTCTAGAGGCTAATCATGAAAGGGAAAGAGATACCCCACCTCCAACCAGCCGCCCAGTTGATTACAAAGACTATCTCCTCCCCCTAGCATGCTCTTCCCACCCAGGGGTTCTAGCGTTTTGTTCTGTTGGCTCCTTTGCTGGTTATGAAAATGGGTCAGTGTAATGGTCCCCTCAGATGGTCCAATCAGCAATCATAAAACTCCCAACAAGGAAACTAAAAATAATAATAATAATTCTGGACTAGGTCATTAATAATAGTGTCTCCATATCACTAGTCTGATTCTAATTGGACCACAACCAGCCCGATTAGTGCCAACAACATCCTGGTAGCATTTCACAACTGCAAAAACTGCACAAATACCAGCAACCCAGAAACCGAAACTTTATTGATTAAAACAGATTTTGTATTCTCCTAGGACCTGCTCCAAATTCCATCAAGAAAAGCTCCCCAAGAGAAGTTAACAAGATTAACATATGACGGATGCTAAATGTTTACAATCTGATCCGGGAGCAGGCACATGAGGCCTGCTCAGTTCTGGGGTCTATGATTGGGAGAGCATAACTAGAATAGCAAAAATATAAAATAAAACTAATCACCCAGAGTAGAACAAAAAAGAAGTGAATTCATCCCATGGTTGTAAAACTATTCACATGCAGTGATTTTTTTATAGTTTTATAATTTTGTATTGTTTTATAAATTATTTATATAGTGTTATAATGCTTCTTATATTGATTTTTTACTGATGAATTTTTTGCTACAAGGCAGAAAAGATGCCTGAACAGATTCTTAGGAATATAAACTGTACTTGGGAACACATAAGCCTTCAGGACCATACCTACTGCTTAATTTTTTTTTTAGATATTTCTTATTTCCTCTGGTAAACAACTTCATATGCCAATAACATCTAAGTGTCTTTTATGTTTCCATGAACTGAAGGCTAAGGTTGCCACCAACAAACAGCAAAAGCCACTTTGGGTGTATGTGATTGTATTTCAAGCTTCTGTGTCTTTCTCGCCCATTTAAAAATTGTTGTCATCTTCATCTTCTTCATTATTGATGAGACATGACAGCCGATATGTATTTTACACTTGCTTGTGGGGGTTGTTTTCTCTTTCAACCAAAAAGATATTTTGAATAGTTAAAAGTTTTACTTGCCTTTGCAAGTTTTGGACTCTTTCTGTCATGAACACATGGTCTCACACACACAACACAACACAAAAGAGAATTAAAAAAAAAAACCAAAAAAACAAAAAAGAGAAAAACAAAAAAAAACAAAATCAAAGAGCTGGGAGAGGCAGAACCAAACAAGTAGAGGCGTCTCAAAGAACTCAAGCTGTAACCAAAAAGAAATCCAATTGCCTTTGCTCTCTTCTCTGCGCTGGACCAAAGCTCAGCATGTGTAGGAATATGCACATTGTGTAGATATGGCTAAATGTTGCTGACAATCTTGCAATACTAAACTGTTCCTATTTTAAGAAAAACCAATCACAAACTGTTCATCAATGTTTTACCTCAGCACTCTACTTGTACCCAGTTAATGATCAAGCATAAACACAACAGAGAAGAAGGAAATTTGATTTTCATTTTCATGTCTGACTGTAAAATCTGTTTGGAGAATATTTTGTAATGAGCTTTTTGTCACGTGACTTGCTTGTCTTCAACTTGAAATTCTGTGAGGCACATTGGCTTATTTGTTGTTGAAAAGTGTTTTTGTTGTTGTTGTTGTTGTTGTTTGTTTCTTTCTTTCTTTTTTTATAAATTTTAGTTTTGATTTATTATTTCATCCTCTGTGCTGTGATCTAGACTGGTCACCAGGGTCACTTAATGAGGCGCTGCAAAGGAATCTGCTTCTCCATGCCTGGAGCAGGCAGCAGGAGAGAGGGCAGGAAAATAGACTGGGTTGTTCTGGAAAAAAAAAATCATGCTGACGAGACATTGACATGATAGACTCGTGACCAAGAAGCCAAACTGGATATTGAAAGCTCCTTACTTGTTGAAACATTGAAACCAAAGCTGACTTATCTGCACAGGTTGCTTAATGTTTAAAAAAATAAAATAAAATAAAAACTGTACTTAATCTAGAGCAATATCTGTATGGTCCGTAAAGCTGCACTTTGTGTATTTCTTAACAGCTTCAGATCTGTCGCTTTTAATTTGTACCATGAAAAATAAAGACTTGTTTGACATGAACTTCTCCACTAAGTATGTCTTGTGCTCAGGTGTGTCACTCAAATTTTAAGCATTTATTTAAAGTGTACATTTCAACCCCATAGGTTGAAAAAAAAAAGTCACATCCATTGGGGCGCTTTTCGTTGCACATTACAGAAATCCCACTCAATCCTAAATGACAAGGCACTATGTCTCATAACTTAATGGGAAGCCATCTTGTACATGTCAAAAAACAGTTGGCTCAGTCTCTTCACCTGCCTAGCTCACTTGGCTTTATTCTCAGTCTGATTCTACTGGAAGTTGTTGAATCATACTCCTTCCTGTAGTCCAAACAATAGTACTGGGGCAAGGTATCTTAAATCAAGCATTTGGAGTCTCCAGGCTTGCTCTTGTCTAGGTAGGACATGGTACCCCACAATGACAGGGGGCCCAGAATGAAGATTCCCCCCACCCAAGATCCAGAAGATGAAAGATGAGACATGGCAAGGCTCAGATAAAGCTGGCAACCACTGTGCTCTGCTACATTGCCCAGCTGGAAGCCAACTGTTGCAGAGAGCTCTGCCAAGAGACATCTCTCTGCTGCTCCAAGTGATATCATGCATAAATTACAAATTTTACACATCTAGAGCATACAGATAGGAGGAATGAATTAATTTTGTGATGCAATTTACTAACTTAAAATTAATGTGGAATCAGTCTTTTTTATTTTAATGCCAGTTAAATCCATAATATTTAATCTCCATATATTTGGTGACCATAAGAAAATATTTCTTAAGGTGCATGGAGATCTGTATATCAGCCTCACCTAAACCTGTGTGCCCAGGCAGCGTAATGGACAAAGAAACAAGAAGTCTCCAAGACTGACTTTAAAAGGAACAAGTTCTGATGCCTCAGCCCTCACTGGTAGGAGAAAGGAAACAAAAGATTAGATAGATAGATAGATAGATAGATAGATAGATAGATAGATAGATCCCAGCCAGAGCCAGCCAGTGTTATTTTAAACTTTCTTTCCATATAAAAGACTCTAAACATAGTTTATGATGCCAGAGCACAATACAGGCTCTTTAAAAATATAGTCATCACTTAAATTCAATCATCCTGCTCCACAAATACCTTCTAAGTGCTTTGTGTGCCAAAATATTTTATATGCTAAAGATTCAGGAATAGAATTTTTCAAAAGAAAAAAAAAAACATAGTTCTCTTGAAATTAAAATTAGCCTATGTTTCTAGTTACTACCGTGAACTATAAGTAAAAATAAATCTCAAAATTAAGATGGTGATAGGCTCACTTGAAAGTCAATAAAACATGAATAAGTATGAATACTGTAGGCTTAGAAGATGGTCACCTGAATCATGAAATGATTTTAAACACTGTTTTGGTGATGGCCACACAAACACAATATATCCAGTGGCAAGAGCAGAAGGAATGAGTTTGGTGAAAAAAATCTATAGCAGGAGGGATACACAGAAGCTTTGGGTAACAACAATGTAAATACATTAATTTTTTCTCTAATACAAAATGTCTCCTGCCTTTTGAAAGAAATCTAACACAACAATGTCCATGTGCTCTAAGGAAATCCGTGACCAAAGGAAATGGGTGACCCCTGAGGAAGAGATTTTATTATATTGAGTAAACATATTTTGTAAAAGCAAATTTCTATGCTTTCTTAAAGAGGATCATGGACATAATTTACCTTCTTTTTGGTGGCCTTCTCTTTGCTTTATCTCTGTGAAGGAACAGATAATTGTACAAGACAGAAGACTTGGAACCACCTCCAACCCCTGTATGCACATGAACACACACATATGCAGAATGGGAAGAAACAGGAGGAAACCATGGTGATTTGCCCGCCAAATGTTCTTCATCCTGAACTTTCTAAGAGTCAGTCTTAGAATAGTGCCAAACCATTAGATGAGCAATATGGAAACAGTGAAACTAAAGGGTCATAACCAGAAGAAAGCAAACCGGACTTAGAAGGTAGAATTTTAGAGATAACCACAGGCAGAGGAAGGGGAGCGGTAGAAAGAAGAGGGCCAGTCGAAATGACAACACAAAATCTACAAAGGAGAGCAGAATTACAAATTGTTGGCATGCAAACAACTACTACAGCAGCTCCACAGCCCCTGATGAAGGCAGTTCAGCCTGCTAAACTAAACCCTTTCATCTTTCTTATGCTTGGCTCTGAACACTTAGAAGGGGGCTGCATCAGAGTCCCTGTTGTTAGAAACTTACATTCTTGGAGCCAAAATTCCCTCATTCTGATATGGTCGTCTATTCACTGCTATGCCCAGTTAACCACATGCCCCTTTCATTAGTATTTCTCTGTATTTATAAATATATCCATGGTTTCCTCCCTTCAAAATGTATATATCCTAGTCCTCATTCCCAGCTGTTCTCCAAATGTACATTTTTTTTAAAACGTGGGGAGAAAAAAATGAGTCATCTCCATAATGCTTTGAATAGCCTCAGTTTATCAATGTCTCAATAATGAGAAAGGCTGAGTTGGATGAGGCATTCAGTCCTCTAAGTGGGCACATCTACCGGCCCTCTGGACATATTGATTAGCTAATCGATTTGTAAGATTTATAGAAACATACTCACTGCCAAAGTCTCTGGACACCTCTAAGACAGTAACATTAAACAACACAGAGAGGTAGATTTTCCCTGTCCCAAAGGCTTCCTCTTGCCATTCAAGAGTTTTAAATGCACATTAGAGGTAGCCTCTATGCCACACACTGAAGATTATCTAACAGAGGTTTATCCAGGGACCAAAAAGTAATAGTTCATAATGCCACAAGCCTGCACAAAACCTCCTCTCTCCAGTGTTCAGAAATTGATGGAATTTTAATCCTGGAAAGGACTCTAAAAGCCATTGCTGATGCCACCAAGTGCTGTGGCTGTGCAGTCTTTCATTGATCCAAGCAAAGTTAGAAAATAGGAGAGAGCCAACCGAGTAAGTTTTTCCTAAAATATAAGTTTAGTTAAAGAACAAGTCAATATTCTGAGTTACATCCTTTCTATTTGGGGCATTTAAATATGATTTATTTTAGAAAATGATGATGGTAGATGGTAGTCATTTTAAATAATATTTTCAATTAACAAAGTAGAAAATGACAAGCTGTGTATGTGGGTGTTTGGGTATGTGTGTGTTCAAAATTACCTTTGAATTTTATTGGTTAGTAAAATTCAAAATCTACAAATTGCTGAATTTTTAGGACACTGAAATTCAGGAATAGCAAGTAACCTACTAAGGCCAGTGAGTGGTCCAGTGTGAGTGGAGAGGAGTCTCCTATCTGACATGACACCATGCTGCCTCTTTCAAACTCATTTGGCTCTGAGAAGACCATCTCAGCCCTTAATAGTATATATTCCTCATATCTTAAAACTTTAATTTAAAATTATTTTCTATTTGAGGAATCTCTTTCCATGATTTAGGTCTTGGTAGAACGAAAAGACCAACTCCTAGAGAGCCAAAGTTAGGCATTACTTCTCTGTCCTCTCCCTGAGAAATCTGGGTCCTTAAGTCCCAAGCAGGCAACTCAGATGCACTCTTCTAGAACTGTGACCTCAAAGGTGCCAAGTCCAGAAGGGATTTTGATGGCAACAGATCTGAAAGCCACAGCAGGAATAAAGAGATAGCATGAGTGCAGAGGCACTTCCCAAACTTAGCCCTTCCCTAAAAAAAAAATGGCCCTAGCTATGCAGTTGACTTCCCAGACCTCTTGACTCCTTCCCAGCCTGGTTCTGCATGCTTCCCTCTGATTCTGTTTCAGCTGTTTACAGCCAACAGCCCTGATTACAGCCCTCCCCCAGTTAACACTGACCAGTGTTAGGATGTTTACACCAAACTACTGTGAAAAAGAAGCTGCTTTATTTCCCCAGTCCCTTGAGAAAACAAAAATATAGAAAACTTGGTTATGTTTGGATTTCAGAATAGCAACAAATAACTTATATATTGTATAACAATATTAACAGTATACTACACAAGACTATTTCTATTTGAACTAAACATTTAACTGCACTCTACTCAGTAACTGCCCATGGGCCAATAGCCCTAGCACATCTGATTAGAGTCCATCTCATACCATATGCAACTCACCACACAAAGAATAACAGTGCCTGGTATGCTCTATTTTCTTACAAAGGAGATACATAGAAATATTCCTGACTTTCAAATTATGTTTTTATTTTTTGAAATTACAATATAAATTACATCATCTCCTCCTTTCCTTTCATTTCTCCAAACTCTCCAATATACTCCTTTTTGCTCTCTTTTAAATTTATGAATTCCTTATTAACTGTAGGTACATATGTGGTGATATTACCTATATGCGTGTTTTATGGTTGACCATTTGATATTGGATAATCATTTTGTGTGCTCTTTCCTGATTAAAAAAATAAATCCAAACAACAACAATAGCTCTTGTTCTCAGCATTCTTTAGTTGCCTGTAGTTCTTTTAGGGGTCAGGCCT
The DNA here is from genome assembly GCA_902729485.2 of Mus minutoides. NCBI lineage: Eukaryota > Metazoa > Chordata > Mammalia > Rodentia > Muridae > Mus > Mus minutoides. The sequence goes on from LR752586.1 coordinate 22,002, forward strand.
CATGAGCTTTCTCCTACTCATGGACTTTACCTCCAGAGAGTCTGATTTAATTGTCGTTGAATGACACCAAAATATGCTGCACAAACACTATCTTAGCAGTGTAGCCAGGGATTGAGACCCATTAGGCTAATGGACTTTGCTGAGCCTACTTTTAATACATAGCATTGATCAAGAAATCTCTAGTTAAACTTCACAAGCTCGACCTAATTAACTTCAAGCATAAGCATATTAGTACCAGGCACATTAATACCAAAGTCACTTGGGTAGACTGTAGAATGAGGCTCAGGGAGGGGACCACTTCATTGCAATTATTTCAGGTAACTAACTAGAAAATTCTTTCTAGTAAGGGTTATTAGTAGTCTAATGGTGACTTCAGATTGCATAGTCTTGGTTCAGGAGCCAACATAGTGTTAGCTCTTCCCTCACCAGTTCAAGTCTTCCTCAGAGTGGGAGTCTTCAGTCAGGAAGGAATACAGATCTCATGCTCTCTTCTCCCCCAAAGTCATTGTTGTGCCCAGATTGCAAAAACCCCCTGAGAGACCACCAGGAACCACAACTTCAATGCAAGCCCATGAGAGTCTTTATTCAAGTTCAAGCTTTGTGGCTCAAACCTTCCTGATGCAACAGGACAGGAGAGTGACATGAAGGTCACCAAGGGAAGGAGTTTTTAGAGAAAAGAAAAAAAAAAAAAAAAACAGCTGGCAGGGGCTTCCAAGTCTTGGCATTACATGATTGGGTAAGAGGTTTATGGGGAAGTTGACTTTTAAAATGATTGGTTCGTTTTAGGTTCCAAGACTGCAAAATGACTCTGGCCCAGCCATCTTGAATACATCTGGCCATGAGCGATGTCTGTTGACTCTTAATTAACTGCTACTATGGGAGAGGAGCAATTAGCACCCTTTGTGGTATTTTCAGAAACAGTGCTACGTGACTCCCAAGGGCCATTTGGATGGGAAGATCACTAAGAAATGGTATCTCCTGGGTGCAGAAAAGAAGGCAGCAGGACTGGTGACTCCTAGCAGTTGCAGCTGGCTGGACCTGTTTCACCCTCAGACCTGATTCTTTGTTTAAACTTGTTTCTGGGCCTCTACTTAGGTCTCTCAATATCTAAGTATGTGGAGAATCTAGAGTCATCTAATAACTAAATCGGCATCTCATTCTTGATGGAAATTGAAGGTAGGCTACCACTGGCACAGATATAACTAGAATCCTACTAAGAACAAGAGAAAGTTTGAGCAAAAATGAAGGAACTCTGCTCCTCTATTCATTTCATTTTGTTCTTACAATAGAAATTTTGCTTTCTTCATAGACTGTTCTCTTACTACATTCCACCCAACTGCTGCACAAGAAAGTCCAACCCTCTATCATCTACCCTCACTGGGCTCACATTCTAGTCTAAAGACAGTAACCAAGAGTCACCAAATTGATGCAAAGAGCTTGTTGTGACAAACCTCATAACCTTTTCCAGGGGATATATTCTTCAATCATGTACTACATGGCCTAAGAATTACTGTTTCCCTTCATCAAAAGCCCAATGCTCTCCTTTCATTGCAGTCTCGGTTAAAGAACTTAGCCTTACATCATCTCTTCACTTCCCTAACTCAAGTTTTCCTCAGACAAGAAAACTTCAGTCTAAATGGAAGGTTTCCCAGACCCCTGTTGCTATATTTCCCCTATCTGGGGGAAGAGAAATGAGAGACAAGATTGTTTACATATAACCATGTGACTTTGGGATTGATGTGCCTGGACCCAGTATGCACATAACCCACCCTCATGTAGGAAGTGTTCTACTGAGCTCCACCCTGAAGTGCTTCTGACCACTGTGATACATCACATCAACATCTCTGCTGTTGAAGATACTCTGTATAGTTTCCTTAGGATGGGACAATAGCTGGTCCTGCCAGCTGTTTGTTTGGGTCTTGTTTTCCTTCTGAACATATTCATAAGCAGGTTTCAAGGCATTCCCCAGTAGTGACCACTGCCCCTAATCAATGATAATTAAATCATAAAACTTTCCCCTCTACCTTCTACATAAAAATTGATGAGATTCCCATCTATTCAATCTCACCTCGCAATATTGGAAAGCATTCCATGTATAATAGTGGTTCTCAACCTGTAAGTTGTGACCCTTTGGACAAACCTCTGTCTCAAAATATTTACATTAAGATTCAAAGCAGTAGCAAAATTACAGTTATGAAGTAGAAACAAAAATAATTTTTATGGTTGAGGGTCACCACAACATGAGGAAATGTATTAAATGTCAGCATTAAAAAAAAAAAAAGTTGAGAACTACTAATCTAGTACAATACTTTCAAAATATCATCCACCAGAGATCCAAATCCTAAATCTAGTCTCTCCTAATTCTTCTTCTAGTAAGATGTCTATCCCATGGCTCTCTGATCTGCAATTGTTAGTAACTGAGAATGAGTCAATACATCCAATAGATTCGATGGTGCATGTTTCTGGTGCCTTTTGTTAATGAGATTCAATGGTTACCTAGCAGTGATTCACACATGCACCAAATACTCAAGACATGTGACATGGGCTTAGTAGGCAGTTAGTGCTGATGTCATTAGAGACTATTAAGATAGCACACATCATGAAATCATAGAACTATCACTTCTAACTAAAAGATAAATACTGTACTTAACAAACTTATAACTGGAGAATCCAATATTAGTAGTATATGTCAGCTGCTGTTGTCAAGATAAAAAAGACAATCTCAGAAGGATGCTGGCAAGATGGCAGGCAGTACCTGTGAGATCAACAGTTTGAATGGAAGAAAGACTTCATGGAAAACTACCAAAAGGTAAATAAGAAAAAGAACTACAAAAATAAGCAAGAGTAAAATGTTCTGAACAAAGCTAGTGAAGAGTGGTGAACGACTCCAAGCATCCACTGGAGCAAGAGCAAGTTTATGCTGCAGGAAACCCAAACCTGATGCTGGGCTTATCAAGCCAAAAGTGAAGCAGGTACTTCATCCAACCATTGGCACAACAGTCAACCATCCCATCATGGTCTGAAGGGGCAAACAGTGAACAGCAAGAGAAATCTTCTCTAAGTCCAGGAAGAAAGAGGAAGTGAGTATCCAAGGTTGTACTCTGACCTCTGCAGGCTCACCATGGCATGTGTGTGATCCCATTCAAGACACACACACACACATACACACACACACACACACACACACACACACACAAAAGAAAAATATAAACAGAGGGTCTGTCCTCTCCAACTAAGAAAAACTACTGACTGAAAGCACAATACTTTCACATTTCATTGTTCATTTGTGGTTTATTATTTCTTTTTAAATATTCTATTGTTTATATAAAAATATGTATTAGTACGCCACATCAGAATAGCTATCATCAAAAAGAGAAACAAGACATGAAAAGAAAAGAAGGAAGGAAGGAAGGAAGGAAGGAAGGAAGGAAGGAAGGAAGGAAGGAAGGGATAAGAAAACCAAATGACAATTTCCAATAAGGATATAGGAACAAAGGAACCCTTATCTATTGCTGGCACTCTAGAAGACATGGCAGCTAGAGACATGAGCGCAGGGGGAACTAGTTAGTTCATGTTATTCTTCCACCTATAGGGTTGAAGACCCCTTCCGCTCCTTGGGTACTTTCTCTAGCTCCTACCTTGGGAGTCCTGTGTTCCAACTAATAGCTGACTGTGAGCATCCATTTCTGCTTTTACCAGGCACTGGTATAGCCTCCCACAAGACAGCTATATCAGGTCCCTTTCAGCATTATCTTGCTGGCATATGGTTTATTTTGGTGGCTGATTATGGGAGGAATCCTTGGCAGCCGCCGTCACTGGTTGGTCCATCCTTTTGATTCAGCTTCACACATGATCTCTGTAACTCCTTCAATGTGTGCTTTGTTCTTGATTCTAGGAAGGGGCACTGAGACCACATTTTGAACTTCATTCTTCTTGAGATTCATGTGTTTAGTAAGTTGTATCCTGGGTAGTCTAGGCTTCTGGGCTAGTATCCACATATCAGTGAGTACATGTTATGTGAGTTCTTTTGTGATTGGGTTACATCACTCAGGATGACACCCTCCAGATCCATCCATCATGAGAGATGGCTCAGCAGTTAAAAGTACAAGCTACTGTACAACCACTCTGGAAATCAGTCTGGCTGTTCCTCAGAAAATTGGACATAGTACTACCAGAAGATCCATCAACACCTCTCCTGGAAATATACCCAGAAGATGTTCCAACTGGTAATAAGGACACATGCTCCACTATGTTCATGGCAGTCTTATGTATAATAGCCAGAAGCTGGAAAGAACCCAAATGTCCCTCAAGAGAGGAATGGATACAGAAAATGTAGTACATTTACACAATGGAGTACTACTCAGCTATTGAAAACAATGAATTTATAAAATTCTTGGGCAAATGGATGTATCTAGAGGATATCATCCTGAGTGAGATAACCCAATCACAAAAGAAGTCACTTGATATGCACTCACTGATAAGTGGATATTAGCCCAGAAACTAAGAATACCCAAGATACAATTTGAAAAACACAAGAAAGTCAAGAAGAAGGAAGACCAAAGGATACTTCATTCTTCCTTAGAATAGGGAACAAAATACCCATGGAAGGAGTTACAGAGACAAAGTTTGGAGCTAAGATGAAAGGATGGACCATCCAGAGACTACCCCACCCTGGGATCTGTCCCATAATCAGCCACCAAACACAGACACTATTGCACATGCCAGCAAGTTTTTGCTGAAAGGACCCTAATATAGCTGTCTCATGTGAGGCTATGCCAGTGCCTGGCAAATACAGAAGTAGATGCTCACAGTCATCTATTAGATGGAATACAGGGCCCCCAATGTAGAAGCTAGAGAAAACACCAAGGAGCTGAAGGGGTCTGCAGCCCTATAGGTGGAACAACAATATGAACTAACCAGTACCCCTAGAGCTCGTGTCTCTAGCTGCATATGTAGCAGAAGATGGCCTAGTCGGTAATCATTGGGAAGAGAGGCCCCTTGGTCTTGAAAACTTTATATGCCCCAGTACAGGGGAACACCAGGGCCAAGAAGTGGGAGTGGGTGGGTAGGGGAACAGGGCGGGAGGAGGGTATAGCAGACTCTCGGGATAGCATTTGAAATGTAAATGAAGAAAATATCTAATAAAAAATGAAAAAAAAAGTACAAGCTACTAATCATCCAGAGGTCCTGATTGTCTCACAATCATCTCCAATTGGATCTTGTCTTAGTCAGGGTTTCTATTCCTGCACAAACATCATGACCAAGAAACAAGTTGGGGAGGAAAGGGTTTATTCGGCTTACACTTCCACATTGCTGTTCATCACTGAAGGAAGTCAGGACTGGAACTCAAGCAGGTCAGGAAGCAGAAGCTGATGCAGAAGCCGTGGAGGGATGTTCCTTACTGGCTTCCTTCCCCTGGCTTGCTCAGCCTGCTCTCTCTCTCTTTTTTTTTTTTTTTTTTTT
>LR752586.1:28573-56180 GCA_902729485.2 Mus minutoides
CCATCAGTGGGAAGAGAGGCCCCTTGGTTATGCAGACTTTATATGCCCCAATACAGGGGAACGCAGGGGCCAAGGGGTGGGAGTGGGTGGGTAGGGGAGCAGGGCCGGGAGGGGGGAGGATATAGGGAACTAGCTGGATAACACTTGAAATGTAAATGAAGAAAATATCTAATAAAAGTAGTAAAAAAAAAAAAAGAAAGAAAGAAAAGAAAAGGAGGTCCTGATGGGTCCTGGTGTTAAGCTGGGTGAGAAAAAAGGGAGGTGGGAGGGGCAGAGCATGGCAACTCCTGGGCAAGGCAGGAGTGTGTTTTTAAAACTACAAACAACAAACAGGTGACTGGACAATGAAAATATGTTACATATACACAGTGGAATTTATTCAGCATTCAGACAAATTATATTTTCACGCAAAGAAATGAAACCAGAAAACATAATAAAATAGGTAGCCCAAACTCAGAAAGATAAATGCTACATATTCTCTGTCATATGGGAATCCTGGCTTCAAATATTTATTTATTTGGGAGTGTAGAGAGAACTCAGAAAGGGCGGGGAGAGTCTTCAAGGAAAGAAGTGAGCACATGTTATATGAAAGTAGAAAGGGGGTCTTAGGGGTAGAATGATACAAGCCAGGAGACAGAGAAAACCACTGAGGAAGGCAGAAGGATCACAGAACATTATGTACAAAAATGTCATAAGGAAATGTACTACTTTGTATGCTAGTCAAAAAAAAAAAAAAAAAAAAAAAAAACGAAAGTCAGAAAAGTGCCTACTGGTATATATGTTGAACACTTGGTCCCCAGCCAATGGTGCTGTTGAGAGATAGTAACTTCTTCTGCAAGAAGTGGGGCCCCATGGAAGAAAGTTAGGCAAGAGGATGAGCCTTTGAAGGAACTATTTAGAGCACTGGCTACTCATCTCTCCACTCTGCTCTTTGGCTGTTGTGAGGTGAACAGTTTTGTTCTACTATGATGTTCTACCTCACCTCAGACCCAAACCAAAACCTCTCAATTCAAAATTCATGAGACAAAATATTCATTCTAAGTCTATCTTCAGTATTTTATCACAGTGAAGAAAAGCAGACACAAGAAAGAACAAATAGAAAAGATCCAGAATCCAGGAACTTACAATATGGAAAAAGAAAGACTTTTCTTCCCAGACCCATAAAAGATAACACTGAGAAGCCTTCAGAATGAGGAACACAAAAAACTCAGCCTTGGGATAAGGGCGAATCCAAGACAACTGCTGTTAACCCATTGTTAACGACATTTGAATAGCTAAGATATATCGGCAAAGGACCAGCTAGGAGTGTGATGGGCAGACAAGTCTTTATAAGGAACATCTCAGAGTAAGTGTGTTTTGCATTTAAGCCTGTCAAGCTCCCTGGCCTATACAACTAGATTTTGAGAAGAGTTTGACTGGAAGAAAGAATGCAAGGAATCTTTGCTAGCACCTGTTTCATGCAGTGAATTACAGGATGGATCTTCTCTACTGGCTATACAATATAATACTCTGGTTATAAGGAGTTTGATGAAGTGGTTTCTCTCTTCCTTTCTAGTAAGGTTTGAATTAGATATTTCCACCATCATGGTACTAGGGATTTGGTATTGTTGTTATGTGTATGAGTTCGATTATGAGAACTATTTGGATTTGTACACATGTTGGTTATACTCTACAAGACCATCAGGTGAGTTTCAAGTTTTCTTGTAGACAGAAATGATGCTTCATGTCCAGAGTGGGTTCATCATGGAAATAGGATAATTCCACACAAACTAATCAACACTAATCTTGTAAGAAGGGTCAAGGGAAAAAGACAATGCCCAGGCATGAAGAATGAAATCTTGTCTTTTTCTGAAATATACATGGACATAGGGATTGTCTGTAATGTGCCAGTTCCAAAGATATGGTGAGCCTAACTAGAGCTATCGATGGGTAGATGGAACCGCAGCAGTGTGACAGAGCAGATGAACATGATCTCAGTTCACTCTATTCATGTATAGAAGTGTCACAGAGAAATTCCCCACATAAAAAAATGTTTTTAAAGGGAGCAATTATGAAAAACAAACACATAAGCAGAAATCCATGCCTCAAATGAAAAAAAAAAAAAAGAACACAAATCCAAACCAACAAAGAGGAAGTCTCCCAAAGTCAAGATCCGAGAGGTTTGGAAAGTCCAAGTTTATCAGGATCAGTACTGAAGTCTAATTGCTCTCCCTCTCACAAGGGTTCCTCTGCAGTATCAAGACAAACCCCATCCCACTGCAGTGCCTTTTAGGAATGGATTTCTATCACTTCTCACAAAGGTGTTTTGTGATTCCACAGCAAGGAATGAACTAATAATAACCACATGAGATAACTCAAAGTTGTTTCGGTATCCAGATCCAGTCACTGCATAACTTTATCATGGCCATGAGTCAATCCCCAACAAGATGCAGCTGAAGGGACAAAGGCTCTCAGAGGACAGGGAGCTATGGTAGTTGGAGGAGCTTACGGCTTGTAAGGATGGGTCTGAAGTAGGTGGTTACATGACTTTGGCAGGCCCCTCCTGCATGCAGCCATCTAATTCCACCTGCTGCTTTCCACATAGTTGGGCTTTATGACCTCCCCAAACAGCATCCCCTGCTAGAGACCAAGCATTCAGACACATGAGAAAGTGTGATACCATTCAATCAAACCTTGAGGACGTTTTGACTTTTAATAATAACAGTAAGTGCCATATTAACAGGGAAAACAGATGTCATGATCTCTGTGACGACCTGGGCTAGAGACATGGGTGAGAACTAGTTAAGAGTGTGAACTCACAGTCTGCTTCAATGGCCTTTCCACTAGGAACCTGAAGTTATCTAATAACACATTATTACAGACTTTATCATCTCTACACTCATGATACCCAATTCCTTAGTCTTAAACTCATATGGATGGTCATCCAAAGGATGGTAGCCCTCTGACACCACAATGCTGTAATGAAATGGGCTATCCCTTATTGACATGGCATGGTTTTGGTATAGGGAGGGTGGGGCATGGTGATTCTGGAAGATAGTTAACAGGATAGGCAAATTTTTATTATATAAGTCTTAGGAATCTAATCCTATAGGTGATATAGTCAAAGTGCACACAGTGATGAACTTCCTTGTTTTCTAAACCTTATTCATACTAACAAAGCATTTAAAAATCAGAAAAAAAATAATTTAAGAATGTCAAAGAATCATGCATATTTAAGAATATAATTATGAACTCTAATCAAAAAGAAACTAAACATCAATGGGAGAGGCCCTTGGTCCTGTGAAGACTCTACGATGCCCCAGTAAAGAGGAATTCGAGGGGAAGTAGGAGTGGGTGAGTTGGGGAGCAGGGAGAGGAGGGATGTGACAGGGGGTTTTCAGAGGGGAAACCAGGAAAGGAGATAACATTTGAAATATAAATAAGAATAATATCTAATAAAAAACTAATAACAATTCAAAAAACAAAAAAACTAAAGTTAATCCAAAAGCCAACTGAGATATAAAAATCCAAGAAGTAAACTCACTCTCTGGAGGTCAAATGAGATCAACATTGTCTGTTTCCAAGAGATCAATAATATAAGAACCAATGTCCAACTGTTCTGCAGGCAACAGCTTCTCTGCTGTGAGAAGACCCAGGCCCAGCCAGTACCTTAAATGGGTGGGGTCTGCAACTCCTCACAATGGTTCCAGTGAGGTCATAGTAAGAAATGAACCAATCATGGTAGTTCACAACCAGAAAAGGATTTTTTCACTTTTGATCTCCAAGTGCTGCCTTTTTTTTCCTCATTGTCAAGTCCCTGAGAAGAAGCAACATATGGTACAGGGGTTTGGCTTTGGCTCAGGAAAGCCATGGCTGGAGACTTAAGATGATGGGTCTGAAGCAAGTGCTTACATGGCTTTGGCAGGTCACCTTAGCCCTAATAACCCAATTCTTCTTGCTGAGTTAGTTCCACAACCCCGGGGTTTCACAACCTCCCAAACCTTCTGCTAAAGACCAAGAATTCAGACACATGAGATACTGTGAAACCTCTCACATTAAAACCTTAAGGAGGACATTTCGACTTTATTAAGAGCAGCAGTGACAAGAATGGACTCTGTCAGCTTTGAGCTGACCTGGGTTAGAGACGTGGTTATTGACTAGAGAGTGAACACACAGGCTTCTTCAGGGTACTTTTCTCTCAGACCCTCATATTCTCTAATGACTAGTTACTGCAGACCTCTTGATACCCTCATGATACTCATTTCTTTTTTCTTAAACTCACATTTATAGGCATTAAAAGGCTAGTAGCCATTGTGCTAGGAAGCATTCATGAACCCTAAAAGACCACCAAGGAGCCTTTTCCAATGCAATTGAATTCAAGTCTCCTTATCACAAGCGTGAGCTTGGACTCTCCTCCAACCCAGCCTCGACACAGCAGTAGAGGAAAGCCGAGCAGCCTTGAACCCTCAGCAGGAGAAGGTTATATAGGAAACGGGAGCAAGTGAGGGGTGTCCAGCCTGGCGAGTATCTAATAGAATGACTATCGTAAGCTGACAGGTGGGTGTTGTGAAGCAAGACTGTGAACAATCACAAACTGTCTAAAAGTACATCTGAAACAGACTAGTCTTTGATTAACTGTTGCTAAGAAGTAGGAAGTCAGTCTTGGGTATGGGCCAAGGACAAGCCGTGAGGTCCTTCCTGCCACTTGCTGCAGGTCAAGGTCTCAGGCTTCTTTTTTTTTTTTTTTTTTTCCTTTTTGGATGGAGGCCAGTCCAAAGATGGAGTAGATTTGCCCTCTCAGTAGCCTGTCTGAAACACTGTGATGCCATGACAAAATGTGCTGCCCCTCAAGATTCCCCCAGGACATGTGTTCTCTCATGAGTGCCTTGGTAGCTGGGGAATACTCTTAACATGATAGGGTAATTTCTAACCACAGGGGAAAGGCTGCTGAAGTAACAAAGCAGGTGGATGTGATCCAAGAGCGATGCTTAATTAAATTCATTATTTTTCACAACTAATAGACATTAACAAAAGTTTAAAGGTAAAGAAATCAACCAGTGTACAAAATGTCAAAGATAAATTAATAGATAATAATAGAAAAATGGCTGACAGTAGAAATAAACTGAAGCACATGCATAAACTAAATCTAAAGCAATAAATAGTAAATCAAAATCCAGGCACAAAACCCAGCCCACAAGAAAACATACTCCACGATCTTCAGGTCAGTGAGGATCACAGACTTTCAGTTCCAAAAATGGACAATAAAAAAATAAAATGCTCAGAACAAAGTCTGAGTCCAGCTGCACTGCGGCCAACCAACAGCATCTCTTCAGTATATGGACAAGATGCAGGTCCAACCAGTGCCTTATATAGCTGGGTTACTATCATTGCTCACAATGACTCCTTGTGAGGTCACACCAGCCACAGGCCAATCACAGCTAGCCAAAGCCCATTTGAATTTCTAGCTCTTTTTATGGTTTCTCCCAAATCCATACCATAAACCTATAGAGAGATAGAGAGGTCAGGCTTTCAGAAGATCAATCACAGCTTGTTGGTGGGCTCACCTGCTGGCGCTGGCACGGGTGTTGAGGCAACCAGTTTCACTGCATTGACAATCTCCCGGGTCTCCTAAGGACCCATTGTTTCCAGCCAGGCCACACACACAAGGGCTCCCTGACTTCTCAAAACAGTGCTGCCTAAGGGAACAAAGGGTTCAAACACATGAGACAGTGCAGGATATATTACAATCAACTCATTTAAAAGACCCTTTACTACTAATAGTAATGATCGACAATAATGAAGATAATGACGGGCTTTAGAAGCTTTGTGTTTCCCTAGGTTATGGATGTTCGTGTTCCTGCTAGGGTGGGAAGGCATCCTGGGACTTGGGAGCCCAGGAACCACACGTCTCTGAGGTGGGACAGTGTCCAAATGGAAGGGCATCCTGAAACATGGGAACCCATGAGACATGGGAGCCCAGGAACAGTACAGCTCTGAGAGGAAACCGCCTCAGTAGAGGTATTACAGCTCCCAGGGGAGGGTATTTCCAGATGAATGGAAGAGCTCAGGGGCCTCAGCCACAATCACTTTCCTTCTTTGTTTCATTGCTTCTTGGTTTCTTCCAATGAGAGAGCCACATCCAGCAGCAAATCTCATTAAAGAGATTTATTGGAGGGGACAAATGGAATGATGGCTCCTTCTGCCCCTGGCCACTTTCCTGCCTTAGGGGTTTACAATGTTTACAAAGTATACAAGGTTGACAAAGAGGGTCCATGAATAGGGAAGGCTTTCCCTGTGCTTCAGTGGGAGAGAACAGCCAACCATGTACACTGGTTTCTATTAGGAAGTAACGTAGGGTTCCTTAAGGACCTTTTGACATGGGCTCTAACATTCTGTACAGCAGCTGACTTTTGCAGACCTCATCATCTCTACAGTTAGGGTTTCCAATTCCTTTAGCTCTAAACTCAGACTGGGAAAAGACTACAGACTCAATTCAAATTTTAATTAAATTACTTTATTAATTACTGCTAGCAGGCCAGAAGTCTTAAAACCAAATCAAAGATGTATCCTGCAAAAGAGGCTAGAAGAAGGATGTTTAAAGGTGGGTACCACAATTATCTCATTTTTGTAGAATGTGTTGATGGGTAAGAAACTGCTTTTATTCCCCTCTGCTTCGTGTATGTCACAGCAGTTTTACAATTTTGGGAAGGGGACCAGTAGTCAGAGTTGCCAGGAGCTTATCTTTTAGAAATTTAAAATGAGAGCCTTGCATAAAATGGAGTTTTCCTTAATCATCACACATCTACTACATTTGGAGGTACCAGAGCATCTTGGTATAGCTGCCAAGTAGAGTTGTGGACCTAGTGTGAAATGAGCCCAAGAGAGAGAAGTGTGTTGCAGTCTACAAACCTGAAAGGAGCTGGAGAGCTGAAGAGCATTTTTTCATCAGACATGGAGATGCAGAATTTGGAGATGGCCCATCTGGTTTTCAGTTTTGCTTTGGTCCAGTATTTCCTCACTATGCTCAATTTCTTCTCTTTTGGAATGGTAATACATATTCTGTATCATTGTATGTGATCAGCTTTTAGATTTTGATTTTATATCAATAGCTGCTAAGAGATTGCGTTGAGTCTCAGAAAAGATTTTGGAGATTTAAATAGTGTTGAGATATGGGAACTTTAGAATTTGCACCGAATACATATTTACATTATGGGAAGGCTACCAGCCCATAGGGACCAGAGAGTGGAATGTGGTGGTTTGAATAAAAATGACACCCATAGGCTCATATATTTGAAAGCTTAAGTCACCAGGCACCATTTGGAGGGATTTTAAGGACTAGAAGGTGCAGCCTTGTTGGAGAAAGTGTGTCACTGGGGATGAGCTTTGAGGTTTCAAAAGCCCATGCCAGGGCCAATAGGATGTGGCTCTAAGCTACTGCTCCATGGCCTGCCTGATCACGGCCATGCTCCCTGTTATGAGGATAATGGACTAAGCCTGTGAAAGTGTAACTCCCCAATGAAATGCTTCCTTTTATAAGAGTTTCTTTGGTCTCTTCCCAGTAAACACTGACTAAGACACAACTTTCAACTTTGAAGTCTGAGCTAACATCTCCTATTGATGAAAAAAACATCTAAGAATGTATCTCAGAATCAGATAATAGCACCCTCCACCCAGCCTGAGGCTAACGATGCTGTAAATCTAACACCTACAGATGCAAAGTCCCTCACCTTGCTGTAGCTGCCCACAGGTGGTCCCACTTAGGTATTTGGGAACTGTATTAAATTACATTTCTTATGGATGCATCAAGATACCTGACAAAAGCAACATAAGCAGGAGTCATTTGGGTCCACACTGAGGGCACAGTCTGTAACACTGGAGTCCAGAGATGACTACTGCTAAGACCTTAGTACCTGCAGCAGACCTTGCCTGCCCACGGGTATCACCAGGCTCCTGCTAAGACAGCACCTATGATTCTCTACCCTATAGATTTCCAAGAAGCAGGGTTTTTACCTGCAGGATATGAGTTTACATCAAAGAAGGCATTGTTGGTTGCACAAGCCCATTCCCAACCCTTCCTAGAATCCTATGGAATCAAGGATAGGAAGGCAGCCTGGCTCTGCCATATTGGCCCTCTTCTGAACTCTCACTATGTTGTCTCTGGTACTGTGCCTTAGCTCTCCTCAGAGTCCCTGCTGTGCTGCTATCTGTCTGTCTGTCTGTCCATACGTGGTGTTGATAACTCTTTTACTAAAATTCTAACTGCTCCCCAAAATCCATTTAAGTGAACCCCTTGAGTCTGCATCTGAGTCCTTTTTTCACAGTTTATCATGGTGTGGGAGGCATAGTGGCAGATGAGGCGGCTTATCGCTTTGTATTTGTAGTCAGAGGAGGCAGAGTGCAATGAATGCTGGCACTCAGCTCTGGCTTTCTCTATTTTATTTCCCTTTATTGTTCAGTCCAGGATTCCAGCTCATGGGATGATGCCACAGTACATTAGCATGAATCTTCATACTTCAGTTAAGCCAAACTAAAAATTTCCCCACAGTGCATCCAGATCCCATCAAGTAGAAAATATCGAGTGTATCGATCTATGACTTTCATTCTGTGATGGTAAAAATGCAGGTCCCTGCTTCCATGGGCAACTCGCCATTCCAAGCAATTTGTCCACATCACCAAGATTCTGTGTCTGATATTTTGACCGGAGACAAGCTCTTCTTGAAGAGTGTGTGTGTGTGTGTGTGTGTGTGTGTGTGTGTGTGTGTGTGCCTGTAACTGTTTGTGGTTCTGGGCATCAAGATTCCCCAGTGTATCTTGAGAGCAAAGCTAGCCTCACCTCTTGCCAGCTGCAGCACTAGGGATAGCAGGACCTGCACATCTCCCAGGAAGCACAGTAGAGTAGAGCTTGCCCTGGATGTGGGGGTTACAGGTGAGTTATCCCCAGGGCATGAGAGCAGGAGAGCTGGTTCCTCCCCTTGCCAGTTGTGTCACTAGATAAGCTAGTCCTGCCAGTGCTGTAAAGTGCACCCCAGTGGTACAGGTGCCAGAGAACTGGAGGGCTGACGAGCTCAGCTACCACCAAGGCCCACATTCAACTGGCCTACCCTGATGTCTACCCTACTTATGAACAACTGGAGCAAGTGAAGGGGCCAGCTCTACAGATCCAAAGCTGTAGGATCTCCACACAGGGCAACAACAGGATACTCAAGAGGAGTCCCAATGAGGATTCAGTATCAATAGAGTAGCAGAAGCCAGAGGCCTCATACCAGACCAATGACTCATTGCAATGAAGATTTGCAAGTAAAGAAGCGTGTATGAAAGGGTATTGTGGGACACACTGTGACACACTACAACTTCCAAAACAATTTCTTCTTCTTCTTCTTCTTCTTCTTCTTCTTCTTCTTCTTCTTCTTCTTCTTCTTCTTCTTCTTCTTCTTCTTCTTCTNCTTCTCCTCCTCCTCCTTCTCCTCCTCCTCCTCCTCTTCCTCCTCCTCTTCCTCCTCCTCCTCCTCCTCTTCCTTCTCCTCCTCCTTCTCCTTCTTTTCCTTCTCCTCCTCCTCCTTCTCCTCCTTCTCCTCCTCCTCCTTCTCCTCCTCCTCCTCTTCCTCCTCCTCTTCTTCTATTTCTTCTCCTTTTCTTTTGCAGGAAGGTTGTAAGGGCAAGGGGACTGGAGGACAAGTAGAATTGGGATTGAGATTCATGGTGTGAAATTCACAAAGAATCAATTAAAAAGTTAAATACAAAGAGTCCCCAGTGGACAAATGTGTCATCTCTGTTCCTCCTACCAGATAAAAGACCCTGGAAATCATTATGGACTCGCTAATCACATAACGCAAGTTCTATTGCTTTGATTTAAAACAACTGACAAGTACAACTTAAGGGAAATGTGTAGTCCATCATGGTGGTATAGTCAAGGCAGCAGGAGCTGAAAGCAGCCCGTAACATGTCATCCACAATCAGGAACATTGTGGATAGACATGAGATAAAAAGGAAATTAATATGTTGTGTGAACACACTAGTTATAGGTATTACTCTCTGCATCCATGAAGTTAAACTAATCAGAAATGAAGTCCAGGGAGGAGCTATCCCCAACAGGCATGAGCTGAGCAGGCCCACAGACAAAAATGGGAGGAGAATGCAGAAGGAAAGGGCAGCTTCAGGCTTCATTCAGTTATAAGCATATACCACCACACTTGGCACTATATTTTGGGATAAATTCTTGACCTGTGCCACTGTCCTAGGGATGACAGCATAGCCTCCATGAATAAGACTAGTGTCCTAATAAAACAGGTACCAGGAAGTGTTTGCCCTGTTCTAATTCTGTGCCTCTCACTACATGAACATGCAACAATAGGGCCCATCTCAGAATTGAAGAGCAACCCTTACTAGACACTGAATCTGCTGCTACCTTGAGCTTGAATTTGACTCATCTCAGAATAGTGAAAAACAAGTTTGTCTCTTACAAACTTCTTAGGCATGGGTGTTTGTTATAGAAGCCCAAACAGACTTTAATATGTAAAGGACTTCATTTAGATGCATGAGCATGGATTACAAGACTCCTGGCCCAGCACAGAGCCTATGGGAAATGAGTCAAATCTAGACTATGTCTCTGTGAGAGTTATTCTTGTTTGCCAACTAGACAATAGCTGGAATTAACTAAAACCCAAAAGGGGAGACCACACCTATGAAAGAATTTTGCTTAATTTAAAGTGGGAAAAATCTAATTCTAATCTGAATCTTTGAGGTAGGAAGACACACTTTTAATCCAAATCTTTTGAGCTGGGAAACCCCACTTCTAATCCGGGCCATGCCTTCTGCTAGAAGCCTATATACAGAGATGAAAGAATGAATCTTTTGTTCTTTGCCTGCTTGATCTCACCTCACTAGCAAGTCCACTCCTTCATTGTCATTAGAGCCTATTTCTTTGGGCTTCTAGCATATACTGAAGACTAACTGAGACATCTAGCCTTGTGGAATGAGAAACTAGTGGATTATTCCATTCATAGCCAGCCACTGTCGGATTAGCTGGACTACAGTCTGTAAGACACTCTAATAAATCTCCTTTCTATTCTATAATTTCTGTTACCTTGGTTAGTACAGCCTATAACAACACTTAACATTTTTAAATAATCTATTCATCTATTATTTGTGCATATGGGAGATGTGGGTATGGGTTTATATACATGTGTCATGGCACATGTTGTATGTCATTCTTAGGGAAATAAATATCAACTTAACCAAGATAGAAAACAAACAACACACCAAAGTAAAGATGTCCAACTTGGTGAACCAATGAGTTTACCGCTGTTATGTACTGAGTATAGGTGAGATGTTCTTGCAGGAGTACAAATCAAAGAGAGCTGTATCACTAAGAGCTAATATGGGTATTGGATCATGAAATTTGGAAACATGCAGCTCACTGCACAACTTGAAGGAAGATTAACAGGTTTTCGATCACCTCTTCTAGGCCTTTTCTCTCAGCCTCTTCCAAGCAACTTACCATGTCTGTGAGTATCTCTTAGCAGTTCTTACTATCTAGATAGCCTTGGGGAGAGAAGGGTCTAGTGAATCTGGTCAGTTTCAGGGAGTTCCTGATGACACTGAGTTGTTTTATTCCTGAGTTTTCATGTGCTTTCTATCAGGAAGAAATCTTTCCCCTCCCTTAAGAACAGCCTGAGTCTTAACGAACTTCCCTCCAATATGAATTGTCTTATTCCAGCAGAAACTGCTGCACAGCACATGTGTGTCACTCTGTGACATGTTCTCTCCTTCTGCCTTTACTTGCATCTCAGGGATTGGACTTGGGTCATTAGGCTTTCACATGAGCCATTTTGCCAGCCCCATAAAACTTGCTCATCACGTTCCTCACCCAGAAAAGCTTCACCTATCATGGACTGGGAGGGCTGGGAGCTGTGGGCTGGGCTTTCAGAGAATATAATAGAACCAGTGAAGCACCAGGAAGTAACAAGGAAAAGAGACAAAACAGGAGCTCCACAAACCTAACCTGATTAGCAGCTCAGCACAGCAAAGGATGCCAGCTAAGAGAAGGCTGTGCCCTGGGTGGGCATACTTGAATCTCCTTACAAGGAAATGGCTGAATGAAAGTGTCACACTGGAAATGGCCTTTCCAGGACTGTAAGTCAGATGAAACAGGATTCCTCTCTGATCATGACAAATAAATAAATAAATAAATAAATAAATAAATAAATAAATAAATAAATTGGTATGGAAAGGCAATAAACTTAAAAGCAGTGTATCCCATTTTTTTCTGTCAATTTATAAATTGACATTTATCAGCAAATATCTATTTCTACCTGGCATAGACATGTAATACTTAGTCATACATGTATGATAAAAAAAAAAAAAGGCCACTGGCCAGAAAAATAAAATAATCATTTAAAAATTAAATATTTTCTTTATTAGATTTCATTTTCCAGCTGTATAAACTTAATAGAATTTCTTCCTTAATTTCAAACTATATAATGCTTTTTGACTGAACAATGATTACCTTTCCAGACCAGTGGCCTTTTTCTGTCAATGGCAATTAAATCCACAAAGATGATTTCTTTCTAACGTCTGAGGTTCTTATTTTCCCATTGCATATCAGACATTTTGTTACAGTCAACCAAATTTTGTTAGAAAAATGTATTTAATAAACCAGAATACCAAATCCTCCAGTTATAACGTAAACATGTTAGGGACATGCTATTGCCAGTGTTGTATTATGTGGTTACTACAGGGCTCTATACATATTGATTGAAGACTACACATTGTATTAGTCTTGTCTTATTTTCAAGCTTATTTCTGGGTATCATTTTCCCTGGTTCTGATAGAGACCCTAGCAAAAGAAATGTAATATTATTAACTGTTCTGTAACTACATATTTTATATATTGTTTTAAATCTTCTCATTTTAAATAATCATTGTCTACAACTTAAAAAGAATGAGTACATAGCCAGACCAGAATAAAACACAAAGTCCTGATGCTCCCTTCTATTCTATACAAATCAAACCTGCATTGAGGAGCTTTGATTTTCTTTAATGTCATACCTTGAACTGACTCCTCGTTCCTCTGACAAAATAAAAATTGAAATGCAAGCCCCCAGCTGGACAGTGAACTTCAGTAAAGGCAGAGACTCGTGGATGTTCAAGGTGCTAAGAATATGACTGTCAAGAGTGCAAGCCCTATAAGACAGGACTTTTTTACCACCTCCTTGAAGGCTCAGGGAATATGTCAGAAGAGGGGAGCAGAAAGTATGTAAAAGCCAGAGAGGCTGGTGAGATGGCTCAGTGGTTAGGAGCGCTGACTGCTCTTCCAAAGGTCCCGAGTTCAAATCCTAGCAACCACATGGTGGCTCACAACCTGAAATCTGATGCCCTCTTCTGGAGTATCTGAGGACAGCAACAGTGTGCTTACATATAATAAAAAACAAACAAACAAAAAAGCCAGAGAGAAGGGCTGTGCAGCGCTATATTCAAGGCATGACACAGCTAACACAAACACGATCTCATAACAGCTGAGCTGATCTGCACTGCCGTACATAAGACTGGGCTTGTCAACACCATCACAGGTGAAGGAGGGGTTCAGGGAGCTCCACTCTTCTCTGATAAATGATTGGATACTGATAGAATCTGAGGACAGGTCATTGTCTTCACCCAATAGTGAGCCCACTACACTCCTCCAGGAGATACTTCCAAACCTGTAGTCACACTGATGGTCCTGGCACAAATGTGGGAAAAGGTCTAGTATGAAGGTGGGGATGAGGGTGAGGAGAGGGTATAGGTGAGAAAGAAAAAACAGGATGAGAGTAAACAAAATGTAATATATACACGTATAAAGTTGTCAATGAACAAACTGAATCATTAAAAAAGAAAGGAAATGTGTAAAAAATAAATATGCCAAAACACACACACACTTGAAATCTGAACTAGCTCAGTATAGGAGAAATTTTCTAATTACCAACCCAATTTCCTTGCTTACTAAGCTGATAATATAAATATATAGTAAACATATCTTATTGGTACTTTAAATGTGTACTAATCTATTTATCCCTCTAATATGTCAAATTAAAATTATCCTTAAAACATGGTTAAAACATGAAACCATTGCTAAAGATAAAAAAAGAAAGACATATACCATCTAGCTGAAATACATTTTTGTTCGCAGTGTCATTTTTTTCTAGTTTTACTAATTTAGAAATCTAAATGCAATTAGTCTACAGAGGGGAATATTTGATGGAAATGTTTAGATAGAGAAAAGTTAGGAGTTCTGTGTTCTAAACTCAAGTGTCTGTTACAAACACCCAAACAGGAAAGACAAACCAGGCCAGATTCTCTTCAGCCACAAAAAAAAAAGACCTGAACAGAAAAAAAAATAAATAAATGAAGCAATTTTTTTCATTTCACAATAACTGAGGACCTAATCACAGGCTTTTGTTTTGAAGGGTGATGGTTGTTGTTGTTGTTCTTGTTGTTTTCTTGGAGTTTTTATATTTATCTGAGTGCAGCCATTTCTTGACATCTACGGGTGTGTGGTTCCAGGACCCTTGGGCTGTCCAAAGCTGCAGATGTTCAAGCCTTTATACATTTTCTCCTGTACCTGTCCACAGCCTCCTGCATACTTTAAAGCATGTCCAGGTCAGTCTAGTACAACATAAATTCTATATAAACAGTTGTTCTGCTATTTTGTTTAGAGATAATGACAAGAAAAAAAAATGTCTGGCCATGCTCAATACTAGCACAGTATTGTTTTGTTTTGCTTTTTCCAACTATTTTTCATCCACAGCTGCACGAAGCCACAAACGCAGAACCTGTAACCGTGAGGCCCAGCTGTGTAATCTTTTTCTTCAGGTCAGCAAATACAAACTCTCCTGCTCTGTGGATTTTAAAGGATGGCTAGCTGTTCTTCATGTTAGGAAGACTGGTTCCAAAATGTAGTCCCATCTTGAGCACAGTGGAATGTTCCTACCTTGAAAAATCAGGAGCTGGTTTCACTCCAGTCAAAGTTTGTTTTCTGTGCAGTGGAATCACTGGTACATTGATGGAAAGTGTGATGTCTCCATTGCTCTTGCATAGGACAGAGCACCTTCTAAGTAGAGCCTGTTAGTAGGTTCACAGTTGGACAGCACACTTTGATGGGCAAGAAGACAAAACTGGAGCCTTTTCAATTGACCAGGAATTATCTTTCATCTTCAGAAAGTAAAAACAAAGAAACCCCCCTCCCCCAAATGCCTTCTATGTACAGCTGCTGGAATCTGCTATTTTAATCACCAATTTCAAGCTTGGGATTGCATGTAACTGGATATAATACCTACCAGTTTAACCGCTTTAAGCTCGTTCCTGTGCTGCTCACATGTTCAGACCATATTAGATCACCTTTTCTTATCTGGACATTTGTTAATTTACTGGAAAAATTTTAAAGTCCAAGGGAACCAGGCATTATAGTTACAGCTTCTTTGCCGCTTTCCTCAGAAGCAAACATTCTCATCCTAAAATTGCAAAGACATGAAAACAGACATTTCTTAACATATACAAATGTTATTTGATGTGTGCTATTTGTAATTTCCAAAAGAAGGCAAACATAAAATGGCACATTTAATGTTTCTTTGTGGGACCACGTTATTTTAGTTACTTTTATTCATTGTGAGCAAAACAGTGAGAATTTATAGCTTGAGGGAGTTCAAAGGATACAGGCCATGATTCCATGATGTTCTTGGACGGGACATCCTGGCGGCAGGAGCATGTGGCTAAGAGGGCAGGAAGGGTCCGGGAACAAGGTAACCCTGCCACGTCCAGGTATCCTCCTAAAGGCTCCCAAACTCTGAAAACAGAATTGCTTAAACATGGATCTGAGCGGTACTTGTATTCCAGCTATAACATGGAAATAAGCTCTTTGCTTTGATGGCAGAGGAATAAAAGAAGTTAATGAATCTGGCATCACTATCTGCTGTGGACTCATCAGTGCTCTGGGCCTTACACTTTCCAACGGGACAAACTTCTGTGACCTGAAATAATTTAACAAAATCAATTTTCTTTTTCTTTCTTTTTTTTTTTAATCATAAACCAGGGTAACGTTCTCTATGGATACAAATACATTCGGAACAGTAATGGAGACACAAGGTTGGTGATGACATTAATAATTATTAAAACTATCAAAGGCCAACACTGCACTAATTTCATTACATTAATTTTCCTATTTAGTTTAATTACCACTCTGCTCTGAAAAACCAAATGTCTATAAAGATTGCATGAGTTGGTAAGAATGTTGTTTTGGTTTGGTTAAGAAGTATAATTGGCCTAATGCAATCATTTCGTGACTCTCACAGACAGGAACAGTTTGCTGTAAAATCAGTGGGTGAGAAAGAAAAAAGGGCTCAGAGGTATGGCCAATTGCACGCCATGTTTCATGGGATCATCAGGTCAACAATACAGGGAACATGTTTGGAGGGCTTCCCACTCTTCCAGAACTTGGATCCACTACTGCTCTGTTATAGGGACATCCAGATGACTTTCACATCAACGCTCCCAGGGTTCTACTCATCAGTAACTGAGGACATTTGGTCCTTCATTCTCTCTACTCAACAGCTGTCCATCTCCTCTTCACCAACCTGGACCCTTCACTTCTCTGTAATGCATCTCTCAGACCCTAAAACATTTTCTAATCTACTGTGCCACCCCCAGGGCTGGCCACTGCTCCTTCTCCTTCTTTCCTCCTCATCATTCTGTACTAGGAATCTCTTCCCCAGCCACACAATAAGTTCTTTAAGAGCCAGATTATTTGTATACTTATGATAAAGTAATGCACTGCTGATACGTTCATTCACTTGCTCCCATTTTCTCTCTTCTCCTCCTCCCTCTCTATCTCTGTCTCTATCATATATCTCCCTCCTTCCCTCATTGGCCTCACTACATAGCCTAGGCGCCTTTAGCCTCTCAAGGTGATAAATAATTACAGGTGAGCCTATAATGTTATGCTTGTTTAGGTTGAAGACACTAAACCTAGAGGATAGAGTTCCCAAACCCCAGCAATCTACCAGGATGCCCCTGGCTCATAAGCTCCTTGAACAGCTCAGTGCATACTGCTTCAGTCAGATTATTGATTCAATTCTCCATCAGCAATAAAAGTATGAGCCCTCTTCTCCAACAATATGTCAGCAAGTGTAAGGTGTTAACCTCACTTAAAACCTCCACTGACTTGCTCAGAGCCCAGTACTCCTGGGCCCATCAAAACCCTTGTCTATTAACCAGCCTTTTAGAGTATATCACTCTGAATTCTGGTGTCTTCTTTATTAAGAAATTGTACCTGCCAGTTGTCTTTCTTTCTAACCTATGCTTTTCCTAACCTAGTCTTTCTAAAATAACCTACATTTCTTCAAAACTTTGTAAGGCAAAAGTTTATGTTTGCTCATACAAGGTCCAATAAGCACTTCTCTACTACTCAAGGTACAGGAGAGAGAAGATGAGAGAATAAAAACCTCCTCTTCATATTCTACTCCCCGGGCCAGAACCGGTCACACAGTCTCAACCCATTTACAAAGGAAGTTGGGAAGTACAGTGACATATGTAGATATTCAATGAGCATCTAGAAATGGTCTCTGACACATCATCATTTGAGGTCCAACTCAAATATGTTTTCTCTATAAAAATGTATCCAATCATCTTCAAACAGGCATTACCTTAACTGTCAGTCCTTACCTTTCCACTGATGCAAGTCCATGTTTTCCACAGTTTATACTGTGGTGCCGATGAAGTCAGCTTGTTTTTGTTTTTAATAGAAAATAACTGTGCATATATATATATATATATATATATATATATATATATATATATATATATATATATATATGGGGTACAATGTCATAATTTAGTATGTATATACAATGTATAATGATCAAATTAGGGTAATTAACATTTTCTCCTCTTTAAACACATATTATTTCTTTGTTTTGAGAACTTTTAAATTCTTCTATCTGTTTTCACAATAAATTATTGTAAACCATCACTACTCTATTATACAGAGTAACACTAGAAACGAGAGCTCAAACCTTTTTGCCTTGTTATCTGATCTGTTAATCCTTTTCCTCTACCCTTCTTTAACTATAAGCATACCTCTCTCACCCCTCCTCCCGTTCTCCCCATCCCTCCCCCGCCTCTGTTTCTCTCTCTCCTACTGTGAAACAAACTTTTTAGCTTCCACATATTAGAAATATGAGAAAGATTGGCAATTGGTTTCCCTTGCTTATTTCATTTAACATACCATCATCCACGTCTATCCACATCAAAAATGACATATTTCATCCACTTCTATGGCTAAGTAGCATTTTATTGTGAATACAGGTCATATTTTATTTCCTTAGAATATGCTTCTCTCTCCTCTAAACTTTCTTAACCCTTAGATCCTTCCAATGGGGAATTATGTCTTAATTAGCAGCCAAAGACTTGCCCAAGACTATATCTCGGTTTCATACAGATCAGATAGGATATGAGAAATGTAGGAATCCAAAGTGACTTTGAGATAAGAAAAAAAAAAGGAAAAAAACCCAACAGTTTATTGAAATTCAGAGGCAAACTCTTCAGACACATTTCCTGTTTCCTTGAACTTGGTGTACACAGTAAGATGGCATCATTTGAGAGCATTGGCAATGACTGAACGATATATTACAGAATGTATCGTGTGAAATATTGGCAGCTTAAAAAAAATATGTTCCTTGGAATAGACTCTCTGCAAGCCAAAGCCGTTCCTCAGAGCACTGCTTTAAAAGTTAGAAGGCAGCTCTGCCCACTCCAAATCACCAGAAGTAAAGAATCCAGTCCTAAGTGCCCCCCAGTGACCGAGTGGGCTAGCTGGTGTGTTTTTTTCCCTTCCACTTTGCAGAAAGAAAAGACAGTAAAAGTTCCTTCAGTGAGCTGCCAAGGTGCTCCCAGGCCATTGTGCAGAATCATTGTCAGGTTAAATTAGGGAGTACAGACTCCGTGAGTGTAAAAAAATCAATACTTGATGGAAGATTGCTCCTCGGAAAATCTGTTTTGATTCCAGGATTAATTCGCGACCAAAGGCTTCTGCAAAATGACATGCCATTAGTCAGAAAATGAACACATTCTACCCTTGAAATTGGATGGAAATATGTCAGCTGGTTGACCCATTCATTCTCCTCACTTTCTGGGCAGAAAGAGTGGGTGTGGTAGCTATGTGAATTAGTGCCCCAAACGTGGTCCATTTTCAAAACAGGATAAAAAAAATTTTTTGAAGTCCAATGTGAATTGGGAGTAGTCTCTAGGCCATTGTTGGAGAGTGATCACAAATGTGTTTCATCAAGGCAAATGCATTTGTCTGGAAGGTCCGACTCTCCTGAGTGTTCTAAGCCCTTGAATAAACCCTGCTAAAAATCTTAAAATAAAACAAAGACTATTCCCCTCAAAGCACTAACTTGCAATATTAATGACAATGTAATCTTGTTGTCATATATAAAGTAGCACTCTTCACACTCCTTTTTTTTTTTTTTTTTCTTTCAGGTTTCTTCAACTAAAAACTTTGGCAAAAAGCAAGTACCATCTCTTCAGCTGAGCTGATATGGTCTCAGGGCCTTCCTGACTTATGTGATTGATTGATTCACAGCAAGGATGCATTTAATGCTCCAGACTTTCCTACTTGTAAAAGTCTTTCAATCCAATTAAAACTGATTCTCGGGCTATCAATCATTAGGGATGTTTCTCCATTTCCATGGTGATAAGAAAGGGTACTGGAGCTTTGAGAAAGCAAGTACTCAGGGATACTCTTTTGTCTTCTTTCTATGGTGGTCACACTTGAAGCCCAAGTCTACAGGGTTCCTTGAAGGCAAATGGCTTCACTCTTTCTGCACAGCCACAGCAGACTTTGTCAACATTGGAGCTTACCTGCCACAGCTGAGAAAATATGAACAAGTTATTTGGTTTCTGTGGTGCTGTGAATGAGAACGGTCCCCATAGGCTAATTAATATATTTGAATGTTTGGTTCCCAGTTGGTAAACTGTTTAGAAGGAATTAGGATATGTGGCCTTATTGAAGGACACTGACCCTCTGAAACTCTAAGTATCAATTAGATGCTTTTCTAAAGAAATCTGCTTTGGTCATGGTGGTTTTTTCACTAAGACAATCTCTCTAAGTTTTAACTTAGCAGCTGAAACTGAGTTAATAATCACCTCAGAGTCAGTGGAAGAATCAGCACTGTGCATATCTAAGTGCATTGGAGATACTTGGCACATTGTAGGTCTAAGCACATTGGAGGTACTTGGCACTTTGTAGGTCACATTAGAGGTACTTGGCACATATTCCATAAAACATCTTCTTCCTGATAATGGAATCTTCCAATCCTAGTAACTCCCTGTGTCACCCTCATTACCAAGAAGAATCGGCAATTTCCATTTGATTAAAAATTTCTCACAAAATACAATGTCTTCTCAAACCATTGAATATAGAAGATCCCTGCCCCAGACAGTTGTTGTTGGGATTTCTCTTTAATATTCATTTCTGTTTCCCTGCTTTCTTCGTGCTCTTCCTCCTTGTAGGATGCAAGGTGGAAGATAACCAAGATATAGATGAGTGACTCACTAGGCTGGGTATTTCAAGAAACATACAAAGAAACTTCGTGACAAAGAGATTAGCCCAGTGCCATAAAGAAAAGCTTGAATGAGATCTTACCACAAACTAAAATTTCATGCAGAAGCCAAGGCAACGAAACCTCACACAGCAATCTGTTTTGTTTTGTTTTGTTTTGTTTTGTTTTGTTTTGTTTCAGTTCATTTCGGCATTTCTCGAAAGATTTAGTTTGTGAGCTTTTCTACTTTGTCATATAAAGAAAACGAACTTTATGTGTGACTTCCCATCAGTCTGGAGATGTAGTTCACAGGAGTTAATGACTTTTTTCTCTTCAATTCCACCTTGTAAGACAAAACCCAGCTGCAACAGACTTTCCCTAAAGCAGGGCGACTGGTCAATACTTCACTACTTGCTCTGTCAATCCCATCAAAATATTGTTTAATAATTTAAGAACAACCATGTAATTTTCTCCCTTAGCAAGGACAAATTAGGCACTTACTAAATAATTGACAAAATTGTTTAATTCTAGGAATGCCTTGCGAAGTCACTATCATACAAAAGGAATTTAAAATAAAAATTTCCTTCAACTGTTCAACATATTACTTTTTTCGTACCTCGTTTTTGTCTGGCCATGTCTTGAATGCTATACCAAAGCCTCCACAAAACACCTTGAGTTCTTTATTTAGAATGTACCTGTATGTGTGTGCTGTTAAGGTCCTGGGCAAGATCTCTTAGAGGAACGAGTATAGTAGCTTGTGCCTATAATCGTAGCACACAGGAGACTGAGACAAGAGGATTATGAGTTCAAGATAAGCCTGTGGTGTACAGCAGGTATGTATATCAAAAACCAAAACCAAAATTGTCTGTGAAGTAGGCTGCAGCTTAAAAAGTTTAAGCAAAATGTTTTTTTTTTCCCAACCAGGAGCCCAAATAGGACACTGATAATCTTGGCTCCTTAGAATTTTTATCTCAGATAATGAGATGTTCCCCCAAGCAGAGCCCTCAGACCTTGAACCCTTTGCTTTGGCCACATGCCAAAGCAGGTGCTCATTCACCATTTGCCTCTGTGGCTGATATCAGTCTTTTTAATCACATCTTCCTTAAACAGACCACTTATGGGCCTTCGGGGCATTTTGCTTGGCATTTAATCATTAAAATGCCCTGGCAAGACTTACAATTCATAGGCCAGAACATTAACCTCTGACTTCACAAGTTACAAGATGGGAAGATAATAACACCAGGTCCTTAGTTCTTTTTCTGACAGTCACTTCTAACTATACTCTTCTGGAAGAAGAATCCAAGGACAAGCCTTTATTAAAATGAGAGCTTCCCTATTCTATACTGTTTCTCATTTACCAAACCTTGAGAAAGTACAGGACAGCCTCAGCCTGCCTCTCTGATAGCATCCTCTCCCTGCTGTAGCTTCGATGAAAGCTAACCTTTCAACAGTGTATTGTTCTGACTTCATTGTCAGCAGAGTGAAGAATTGTTCCAGAAACCTCCACCCCTGCCTCAGCTACAGAGACACTAAAATCATGCTGTTAATCTAGGGTTACCTTTATGAAAAGTAACACACACAACCAGAACATCACAGAGGAGAGGGCTCTAACAATAGCTGCATTCAGAGTATGAAAGCCATCTTATTTTATATGTGGTTTTATGTTCAAATGCACACGTTGCAACAAGCAAAAGAATTTCAGAAAATTTCAACTGGCTTTTTTTTCATCTCCCAAGGTCATTAATATAAACAATAGAACTTTTTTTGATATTTATTTTTTACTTTTTTAATTGGATGTGTCTCTGTGTGGGTATGTGCACATGAGTGCAGGTGCCAGCAGAGGCTTGAGATATTGGATTACGGGGCGTTGGAATTACAGGTGGTTGTGAGCTACCCTACGTGAGTGCTGGGGGTAGAAGTGCAGTCATCTGCAGGAGCAGTGAGCACTCTTAGCCCATCTACAGTGTCCACACTTTAAAAAAGATGTTGCCCCCTCCTTTTTTCACATATCTTACTGCCCTCCAGGAGAGTACACTTTATAAGCCTGCTTTCCATTGATTGATGTCAGTCAATTATAGGTGCCACGGTAGAGAGAGAAGCTCACCAAGATGCTACCCCTTCATTTTCCAAAGGAGCAGAGGGGTTCAGCCTTCTTGTAAAAGACTGTCACCCAGGCTAGCTTACTCCAGTTACTTTAGTCAAACATTATACAAGGTGAATTGGGGCTGTGAAAGGTTCCAGCTACCAAAGTTCTCTTGCCCTTGGTACCCGTGAGAGCAGACAATGGACACAAACCTCAGTTCCTTTTGATCATGACGAGCCATAATCTAAAGTAAGAACTCCAGGTTTGTCAGGAGTGTCTTAGGATCAAGGTCAGTGCAGCTGCAAGCTCTCACATAGCACCAAGTATAGATTCTCTAGAGAGACATTTCTTCAAGGTTCAGTCTCAAAACAATTTCTCAGCCTCTACCGATTGACCCAAACATAGCAACATATATAAAGGCTTTACTATACATATCACTATAAATTTCCAAAGTCTGTGTCCCAGGAATCTTAGGTCTATGATTAGGCCTTTGCTTATAGTCCCTTCTTTCCACTCTACCACTCTGGTTCAGTCCTCTTCTTCACCTGTTTATAAAAGCCTGTGACGAGGACTGAGAAGATGGTTTGGTACATAAAGTACTTTCTTTACTCTGAAATGATCTCCTGAAGACTGGGATTCAATCTTCAATGCCAAAGTTCAAAGTTGAGCATTGTAACACTTGCAATTCATGGGAAAAAGTGAATCCCTAGGATCACTGACTGGCCAGCCGGGTCTACCCAGCAAGCTTTAGGCCAGTGAGAGGGCCTGTCTCACAACTCAAAATGGAGGACTCTAAAGAAATAATACCCAAGGTGACTGAGCACACACACACACACACACACACACACACACACACACACACACACACACAGACCTGTACATACAGTGTGTACCATAAGGGAAACAGTGAAGCAGAAAGAAGATATCATAGGTGGGAGGAACAGGATATGATACATAGATTGGGTATCTATAAAACCTCAATGAAGTGAACTTAAAGCCCTGCAAATAAATATGTGCAATACTCACTGATAAGTGGATATTAGCCCAGAAACTTAGAATACCCAAGATACAATTTGCAAAACACAAGAAAATCAAAAAGGAAGACCAATGTGTGGATACTTTATTCCTCCTTAGAATAGGGAACAAAATACCTATGGAAGGAGTTACAGAGACAAAGCTTGGAGCTAAGGAAAGGATGGACCATCCAGAGACTACCCCACCGGGGGGATCCGTCCCATAATCAGCCACCAAATGCAGACACTATTGCACATGCCAGCAAGATTTTGCTGAAAGGACCCTGATATAGCTGTCTCATGTGAGGCTATGCCAGTGCCTGGCAAATAGAAGCTCACAGTCATCTATTGGATGGAATACAGGGTCCCCAGTGTAGAAGCTAGAGAAAACACCCAAGGAGCTGAAGAGTTCTGCAACCCTATAGGTGGAACAACAATATGAACTAGCCAGTACCCCCAGAGCTCGTGTCTCTAGCTGCATATGTAGCAGAAGATGGGCTAGTCGGTCATCATTGGGAAGAGAGGCCCCTTGGTCTTACAAACTTTATATGCCCCAGTACAGGGGAATGCCAGGGCCAAGAAGTGGGAGTGGGTGGGTAGGGGAGCAGGGCAGAGAGAGGGTAGAGGGAACTTTCAGGATAGCATTTGAAATGTAAATTTAAAAAATCTCATAATAAATAAATAAATAAATAAATAAATAAATAAATAAATAAATAAATGCAAGAAAAGCTCCCTAAGAAGATAAAACAGCTAGTGCAATGTCCTTAAAATAAAAATATGCTTGGAACACTTGTGTTTATGCAGTAGGGGAAACTAATTTGTAAAATTACCTAATTCTTTGACCTCCTACCAATATCCTGAAGCCTGTACACAGCTGAGATGCCCTAAAAGGAGGCCAATATGCTCTATCCCATCCTATACAGAAACCACCCCACTGAACTCAGGTGCAGTCATGTGATTTTTTTGGCAAATGATGCATGGTATGTGTCACTTCCAGGAAAAAGATTTTACATCCCAATTGTGTTTAACTGTATCCTTTCTTTGCCCTTCTACCAAGTCACCAATGAGTTGCAATAAATGAATGTTTCATCAAAATGGATCCTGAAATGAGGTAAGTAATGATGTAGAACAAAACCCTTAAGCTGTGACCACAATATGAGGAAGAGACAACCTTTTGTTTTCTTGACCATTGTGTTTTTGTAACAAAATAAAATATAATAAGATAAAAAAAAAAATCATCAAATCGAAGTTGGACAAGATGTGCCAACAGGGAAAAAAAAAAAGAGCCCTAGGAGAAGGCAGAGGAATGAGAGACTCACACATGCTTGGAGTGGTATTACTTTGACCAACCGAACTGACACAAAATCATTGAGCAAGTCCTATAAATATCTTCAGCATTAAACAATAAAAACCATCCACCACCCAGAATCCTAACCCTGCCCCCAGCTTCATTTATCTGAATGTTTACATTTGGCTTATCAATGTCCTATCATGAGTCAGGTCTACCTGCTTCCTTTTCAGGTAGCCCCTGTCTGCCTAACCACCTATCAACAGGCCTTTCATGTGATTTGCCATACAACATTCTGAGACAGACCTAGATAGGAAGTATCCCTTTGTCCATCTCTTTATGTTAAACTCCACTAGAAGAAATCACACTTGCCACTTTCATCTTTCGGCATCTTTGTGTGGATCAGCTCATTTGGCGACACCCACAGCCTTCCACTCTCCTTGCCCTTCCTAAGTAGAAGACCCCACTCAGAACTGCTCCCCATCACAACTGCCTCTCTTGTATAATGCTTTCTACTGGGAAGAAAAGTCATCACCATCTTTATCAAAGCAGCGCTGACTTTCTAGACACCCTCAAGAAGGGCCCTATCGACATTGCCTCATAGGAGAGATAAAGTCAGTAGACCTTATTTGAAATTCCACTCAATCCCACTCTGGCCTTTCAAATCTATAAAATTCTGTACAAGCAGTGTGTGGTCTCATGGACTCAGGAGGCAACAGAGTGTGTAGAGTGAGGAGAGGTAACTGCAAAATGAGACCTTATCTATGGAGAAGTTATCAAGCATGTTGGGTCTTGAAACTATTTGGAGTTTTATCCATCTCCTTACCTGCTTAATTAAGGAAGCCAAATAGACTATTGTTTCACCAAGTAAACCCTGGGGGAATCATTACCTTCAGGTGTCATTGGTGTCCCCCACACCACCTTAGGTGAGTAGATATTAGTTTCCATTTCCTAGACCATTTGATGGGATTGTATCTGTGCCCAGTTCTCTAGACCTAACCATTTCTCCTTCTTTATGGTGAGCTCATACTCAAGAGGTCCTTTAGTGTCTCTTACAAGTAGTATTCTCATAAGCCTGTTCCACTGAGAGAGAAATCACATGAGTGAAGAAAACTTAGAAGCTGCTTTGGTTCAGTATTTCTTCACCATACCTCATTCCTCCCTTTTGGAATGGGACAGTGTATTCTGTACCATTGCATGTTTGAAATACTATAAATATATACATATGTATATGCATATGTATATGTATATATGCCCAATATCTATGTGGCAAGAGAAAGTTAATCACACACACACACACACACACACACACACACACACACACACACACACATATATATATATATATATATATATATATATATATATATATATACTCATACACACATACATATAACTTTAATATTAAATTCAATTGATATCCTAACATTTAATATATATTAATATTTACCTATACTCTTGGTGTAATCTGAATGTGAAATATCTCTCACAGGCTCATTTCTTTGAATACTTGACCCTCAGCTGGTGGCATAGTTTGACATTTTTTTAGGAAGTTTAGGCAACACCTTTAGAAGGTAGAGGTCTTTTGGAAAACCACTTGAGGATTTTGGTTGGTTGGCTGGTTGGTTGGTTTTTAAATAATATTTTTATTAATTATTTTTAAATTTTATATAATATATTAAGATCATATTCACTCTCTCTCCACTATTCCTCCCATATCCACTCTCTCTACCTGCACCTTTATATCCATCCAACTTTGAAGATTTGGTAGTAGGACCTGCCCTGAAATGTGGTCCACCTACCAGGGGTCACATCATTAAAAAAAACTGACTCATTTGGGCAGCTATCAAATGTCAATAGCTCCTCTGTTAGCATTGCAATATCAGTCCTACCTCTGCAACCTTAATGTCAGGACCTTGTCTAGCGTGCGATTGCATAGATCTTGTCCATGCTGTTACAACTGCTGTGAGTCCATATTGCCACTGCCATGATATGTCCAGAAATCACTGCTCCTTGAGTTTATCTACTAACTCTGGCTCTTACAATCTCTCTACCCCCATATTCATGAAAATCCTTGACCCTTGGAGGGAAGGATATGATACAGGCATTCCATTTAAAGCTTGACACACAGTCTCTTAATGCTCTGCACATTAACTAATTGAGAGTCTCTTGGTTATTTGTTATCCAGTGCAAGATGAAGCTTCTCTGAAAAGAGTTAAGAGATGTACATGTATTGGTATAGTAATGTTATTAGGGATCATTTAAATACTGTCTATTTAGCACCATAATATTATGCGGTTCTCCCTAGAAGCCTATGACCTATGAATCTAAGAATAATCTTTGTGAGTGTGGTAACCCAGTTACAAAAAGACAAACATTGCATGTTTTCTCTCATTTGAATCTTCATATATCTGTATTTTATTTGGAATAACCATAGAAATCAGGAAAATAGTAAGAGGGTATGGTAGTGCTTCAAGAAAGAAGAGATGAACTCAGCAGTATAAAGGGCTAAAGGGGGTTAATGAAACAGGAGATGTTAAATTGTGGTGGAGATGGGAAGACAGGGTAGAAGAGGAAATATGGAGAGGCCTTTATGAAAAACGGGCCTTGCTGAGCAGTGGTGGCGCACACCTTTAAGCCCAGCACTTGGGAGGCAGAGGCAGGTGGATTTCTG
>LR752586.1:56280-71097 GCA_902729485.2 Mus minutoides
AGGGAAGGGACAATACCCTAACCAGGCATGACATCTCGCAGATTAAAAACTCTGTTACCAGGTATTGGTTACCTCTTTTTGAGTCATTGGGCAATGGAGTCCCATAGACCCTTCAAGCATTCCAGGCTGTTGGCAACACCTTGGTTACTCTCCAGAACTTGATGGTAAGACCCTGATGCTGAAGACATCAAATGAGTCATAGAACACACAGAAATCAAGCTGGTACTCAACTGGGAGTTTTCATCCCAGCTGGCTAGCTTTCATAGTGCTTCAAGGTGCTGTGCATATTATCTGAGGAGAAAAGTAGTGATCCCTCTAGCCAGATGTGTTCACTGAAAACCATAGTAATGACTGGCCTGACTAAATGTATCTTCTTACACAGTCATAGCATAAATATTATGGGTGTGGCTAGCATTTTATTTTTAATTTTTTTTAGATTATACTGTAATTATATTTTCCCCATTCTCTTTCCCTAACCCTTCTTGCTCTCTTTCAAATTCATGGCCTCTTTTTTTTTTAATTAACTGTTGTAACTTTAATTTTTTCAAATCCTGTTTTCATTGATGCTTTTTCAATGCTTTAACTTCCCTTATAGCCCTCCACCCACAGGACATAGCTGTTAAAAAAAAAAAAAAGATATGGGGAGGAGTAGACCTGTTTAGTTGTTCTTTGGAGCAACTTCTATCTGTGTTGTCTGAAAATCAGCAATTCAGTTCACAGGTCAGCAGGCAGCAGCAGCTCGATCCACTAGCTAACAGCTTACAGATACACCAGCAGTCCAGTTTAGTAGAGTTAGTTTAGCAATATCAGTGACACAACTTAGCAGAGACAGCCAGGCCTCAGCCTCAACTGGAGTCAGTACAAGGAAAAGTTCTCTCTCAGGGAAACGAAGATCAGCAAAGTGTTGCACAGCCAGCTGTACCAGCAAGCCAAGCTCTGTCTCTGTCACTCTGTGGAGTCCTATTTAGACCCTCCAAACATCATGTGTCCTCCACACGCCTTGCCTCAGCACATGTCTCAGCACACCCGTGCATCTAATCAGCCTGAGTCCTTCGAAGTGACCACAAACTGCAGAACACCACCATAAGTTTTTTGTTGTTGTTGCACTTCTCTTTAAGGAGTCCCAACAAATGCAGCTCAACTCTGCGATGTAAGGTGGACCAATTCATGTGTGTTGTTAGCAAGGAATCACTCATCACATGTCCTGTCATGTGCTTTCTTTACCAGAACATCCTCTCTCCTGTGTCTGCTTCAGCAAAACGTTCCTTCACAAGTCTGCCTTTCACACCTGTGTCCACTTTAACGAAACATACCTTCACATGTCTGCCCCAGCAAAACACCATCCAACTGACTTTCTAAAGAACCCTTACGTTTCCACTTCAAATTGTTACATGAAGGTATGTGTACGCATATACACATATATCCTAAATATAACCTGTTATAATGTTACTTGTATTTATGTTTTCAGGGTTGATCATGTGGTATTGAATAACCAGTTGGGTGTGTTCTTTCCTGGGGAAGGCTATTTCTCCTGCTCTTAGCATTCCTTAGTTGCCTGAAGCTCTTTGTGTATGGCTGAGATCTCATGAGCTGTTCCCTGTCCAGTTAGTGTGTTTGTTGGTGTTGTCCTTGCTCAGCTCATGTTTAAGCAGTTAATGTTGGTGAGACGTTATTAATGTAGCTTCTGACATTATTAGCAGACACAACCTCACAGCAAATTCCCTAATTTTCTGGTTTTTATAATCTTTCTGTCCCCTCTTCAGTAATGTTCCCTGAGCTCTAGTAGTGGAAGTGTTTTATAGATGTATCTATTGTGACTGGGATCCACAACTCTGTATTCTGACAAACCACTTTCTGATAGGATCTAAGGTCCGCTCCATGAGGTGGAACCCATATCTGGCTCTCTTTATGAGGCCAAGAACTTGAGGTTTTATAGCTTGGTCCCACTTCCTGGTCACTGGCTACTTTTGAATTACTTCTGCAATATAATCAGCTGCTTCCTGGTCCAGCTGTCATGCCTTTCTTGCCATGATAGACTTCCCTCTTTACCTGTAAGCCAATTAATAATAATAATAATAATAATAATAATAATAATAATAATAATAATAATAATAAAAATGGCGCTGACTGCCTCGGCCTTATCAGTCTTGCTGGCATAAATAACTCCTAATATGGCATTAGACTGTGTTGGCAGTGACATGATCCTAAGCCCGAGAATATGATGCTAAAGCCCGAGAATTCCTGGCGTATGAGCAGGAGCTACGTGGCATTCTGTGTGTGGCCAGGATAGGGTTTAATTGGTTGCTTCCGGTGGGGATAGCCAGAAAGAAGAATTCACCATTACGCTTAAGCTGTAACTGCATGCATCAAGGACTGAGTAAACGAACTTGAGACGGAACCCGGTTTGATCTGTGTCTCTTTCCTGCTGGTCGGGGCGGGGCTTGGATCAATAAATACCCTTCCTCTTTAAGATGTTGTTAAGTATTTTGTTACAATAATGAGAAAAATAACTGTATCGGTCAGTGTTAACTACCAGCTTAACAGGATCTAGAATTACCTGTGGGCAATCATCTTCTTTGGCTTAATTAAGGTAGGAAGACCCACCTACTGTGCATGACACCATTCTCTAACTGCTATTCTGGAATGTATAAGTAGAGAGATGGAGCTGAGCACTAGTGAGCACTCATTGCTCTCCGTTTCTTGACTGCAGATGTAATGTGAGGATATACTGCTGCCTTGACTTCCTCACTATGGTAGACAATTCCTTGTGCCGTGAGCCAGACTAAACCCTTTCTCCATTAAGTTGTATTTGTCACGGTATTTAATCACACAAATAGGAAAAGTCTCTAAGACAGTAACTATTACAACATTGAAGAACAGTACACTTTAAGCCATCACTTTAGACCTTGAAGTTCAGTATTGTAATTTTCACAAATGATCAAATAAGGACTGGCAGTCATGTCAAGTTAATTGTTAACAAGACTAAATTAGAACCCTTACTTGATAGAATTCCTGCTGTATTCATGAATACTTCATGACTTTTTCCAATGGAAACAATAAGTAGTACTGTTAACAAAAATAAGAATATAAGAAAAATAAGTTAGAATACTGTAGAAAAAGATCATGAAATTTAAAAGATGATATAAGTTTGTTCTTCATGCCACTGTTGTTAAAAAAAAATTACATGGTGCTGATTCATGCCAAACATGTCCTCTGCTGCTGAAAATAGGCATTTAGATGCAGAATTAAATACCATTTCTACAATCCAGAAATGGAAACTATTTATCTTTATGGCTATTGAATTAATGAAGACCAATCAATACCAAATTGGATTTGACAAGAGCAAATACTCATTTAAAACTCCTAATCAGAATAGAAATAGAGAGGAATTGTTTAACCTGATACAGAACAGGAGAAACCTACAGCTGGAGACTGGCACCAATGCCTCAGCGGGTTAAGGTGCCAGCCATCAAACCTGACTACCTACCTCTGTTTGATCCTAAGGACACACATGGTAGAAGGTACAGGTTGTCTCCTGACCTCCACACATGTACAATGACACCTACATGTATTTATACACAAACAAAATGAGTAAATAAAAATTTAACTTTAATAATAAAAAATAACAGCTGACACAAAATGTGTGTGAAAAGACAAAGTGCTTTCTTCCCAAATCAACAAGATAAGAATGTTTATTCCATTCATTTTTATTAATAATTTTTCTCAGACATTTTGAATATAAATATAATAAGTGCAGTAATTTCATTCCTCTCTTATTACACGCTCATCCTCATCAATAGCCCTGTCCTCAGTGAGTCCTCCCACTAGAGTGTCTTTTTGTTCTGCTTTTGTTTTTGTTTCATAACTCACTGAGTTTGAGCATGTGAGCATGGATGTGGAGTATGGGCAACTGACCAGTGGCTTTACCACTAAAGAAAATGACTCTTCCTCCAGTAATCACCTACTGCCAATAATTCTCAAGAAAAAAAGCCCCACAAGGCTCCCACACTCCATCCATGCTGGAAAGTTGATGGATCCAATCTTGTGCAGGCCCCGTGAAGGTCACTAGGTCTCTTGTGAGTTTGTGAGTATAATACCTACTTCCAAGAGACAACATTTCACATCACTCATCTCTATCATCTAGATCTACCATTCTTTCAGCTGCTTTCTTTCATGACTTTCCCTGAGCCTTAAGTGGATACTAGCCCAGAAACTTAGAATACCCAAGATACAATTTGTGAAACACATGAAACTCAAGAAGGACAAAGCCCAAAATGTGGACACTTTGTCCCTTCTTAGAATTAGGAACAAAACACACATGGAAGGAGTTTCAGAGATCAAGTGTGGAGCTGAGACAAAA
This sequence comes from Mus minutoides, assembly GCA_902729485.2. NCBI lineage: Eukaryota > Metazoa > Chordata > Mammalia > Rodentia > Muridae > Mus > Mus minutoides. The sequence continues at coordinate 60,641 of LR752586.1, forward strand.
GGATGGACCAACCAGTGACTGCTGCAGCCAGAGATCCATCCCAAAATCAGCCACCAAATGCAGACACTATTGCATATGCCAGCAAGATATTACTGTAAGGGCCCTGATATAGCTGTCTCGTGTGAGGCTATGCCAGTGCCTGGCAAACACAGAAGTGGACGCTCACAGTCAGCTATTGGATGGAACATTGGGTTCCCAATGGAGGAGCTAGAGAAAGTTCACAAGGAGCTGAAGGGGTCTCCAACCCTATAGGTTGAATAACAATTTGAACTAACCAGTACCCCCAGAGCTTGTGTCTCTAGCTGCATATATAGAAAGATGGCCTAGTCAGCCATCATGGGGAAGAGAGACCCCTTGGTCTTGCAAACTTTATATGCCCCAGTACAGGGGAACACCAGGGCCAAGATGTGGGAGTGGGTGGGCAGGGGAGCAGGGCAGGGGGTGGGGGAGGGCATAAGGGACTTTCAGGATAGCATTTGAAATGTAAATGAAGAAAATATCTAATAAAAATGGAAAAAGAAATAAAGAGTAATTATAGATGTCCCATTGAGCTTTAGAGCACTCAGCAGTCACTAGTTCTGCATCTTAACCAGCCACAACCATTAACCACTCTTTACTGCAAAAAGGCACTTCTCTGACCAAGTCTAAGGGCATCATTAGACTATGTATGTCATTATAGACATACACAACTAGAAGACAGTTTGAGCACAGATTCAATTACCAGAATAGAAGCAGTAGGTTAACCCTAGGGCCAATTTAAACCAGGTTGATAGTTCCAGACATGAATTCCCTCTAAGATTCCTCAGATCTGTAGTGAAATTTTTGGTTTCCTTAAAAATCTTTTGTTTTAACCCCAGGAGTGGGAGTGGGAGGCTGCTTTGGACTGTCCCTTACCAACTGCCAATGGTTTGCCTCATGCTCTAGCAGGAATGTGATTTTGCCAGCTGCAGATAGTTTCTTCAATTGTGTGACATTTGGAATTGTGAGGACTTTCCAGAGGGCATATAAAAGCTAATGCCCCGAGAGGCTCTATGGGTTGTTGGTTGTTGGTTGTTTGCTCTTGGTCATGATTTGTTAAGTAGTTCTGCACAAAGAAAAAACAACAAGAAGAAATTATGTATTCTGATGGTGAACTTGATGGCCCTAATCAGCAGGAAGTGGTCTAATGATAATATTGCCCCCTTTCTCCCTATACTTTTTTCTCTCCTATCCAGTGTTAGAGGGTTGAAAGAGTGGAAGAAAGGAAATAGAGAAGGATGGAAGAAAATAGAATTCAGAAAGTAGCCAAAGTGGTTACACAGATCCAATCAGTACTCAGCTGTTTTCCCCCATAAAACTCACGACACTATTGCACCAGGGAGTACATCTTGCCTGGTAAGTTAATACTGTAGCATGTAAGGTCCACAACTATTACCATTGATGGTTTTTCCCCTAGCTGCCTACATTAGCAACTTCCAGCACTATCAAAGCCATCCAGCCAACTGTCAGCATGATTTCCTCTTTGTTGTACATCCAAAGTATGTGATATCTTCAGGAACGGAGACCTACTCTAGGTCTGGCAAAGAACCAAGAGCAAGGACCACAGCCTGTATTATTTTAGAGGCCTCTTCATGTTCTTAGCCAAGAACTCCTAAGGTGGTATTAAACACCTGGAACTGGGATTTTTCAGTTAATAACCCATTTCTCTGTGATTAGCTAAACATCCATGCAGGATACCTCTATTCAGACTTTATAACATTTCAATCAGCTTATAAAGTAGTGGATTTCCATATTGCTTCTTCATACAGATCCCTTCTGTTAACCCCTCCACTCACTTCTTGCCCCATCGTCTTACCCTGTCTCAAGTCCTGATACTCCACCATTCACCCTCCTTCCCTGTCATATCTCACATGTTCTCCTGGCCCTTCCCCTTTTAACATCCCTCCTTCCTGTCCCACCATACCCACCACATCTAGCTTCCAGATGTCTACAGGCATTCGAAGTTTAATATAGAAGTTTAAAAATTCAAAGCTATCATCTATACATGCAATATTTGAATTTCTTAGTCTGTGTTACCTCACTTTATATAATAATTGTCAGTCCCATACATTCTCCTGAAAATGGCATTTTGATTTTCTTTATAGCCAAATAAAACTCCACTCTGTATGTGTACAACATTCCACTACCCAACATAATCAGCTGATGGTCATCTACTTGATTCATAGCTACTGTAAGTGGAGCAGCAATGACGATGACTGGGAAAGTATCTCCATTATAGGATACTTAGAGGGTATATATTTGGTATATGCCCAAAAGTAAAATATCAGGGTACTATGATATTTCTAGTTTTAGATTTTTTTGAGAAGCTGCCAGACTAATTGTAATTGGTGGCTGTACGAACTTATGCTCCTTCCCACAGTGAATAAAAATTCCTCTTTCCTCACATCCAGGCTAGCATCTGCTGATACTTGGTTCCTTGGTGGTGATTATTAATACCGGCATGAGATAAAACCTCAAAGTAGTTTTATTCTACATTTCCCTGTTTGCTAACCATGTTAAATATTTTTTAGAAATCTTATCAGCCATTTATGTTTCCTTTGAGAATACTCTGTTCAGTTCCATAAACTATTTATTTATTTATTTATTTATTTGATATTTTTTGTATTTACATTTCAAATTTTATCCCCTTTCCCAGTTTCCCCTCTGGAGCCCCCTATAACATCCCCCCTCTCCCTGCTTCTATGAGGGAGATCCCCCTCCCACCTCACCACCCTGGCATTCTCCTACAATGGGGAGCTGAGCCTTCACAGGACCAAGGGCTTCCCCTCCCATTGATGCCAGATAAGGCCATCCTCTGCTACTTATGTGACTGGAGCCATGAGTTCTTCCATGTGTACACTTTGGTTGGTGGTTTGGTCCTTGAGAACTCTGGGAGTCTAGTTTGTTAATATTGTTGCTCTTCCTATGGGGTTGCAAACTACTTCAGCTCCTTCAATCCTTTTTCTAACTCCTCCATTGGGGTCCCCATTCTCAGTCCAATGGTTGGCTGCGAGCATCTGCCTCTTTATTTGTCAGGCTCTGGCTGAGCCTCTCAAGAGACAGCTAGCTATAACAGGCTCCTGTCAGCAAGCACTTCTTGGCATGCGCAATAGTATCTGGGTTTGATGTCTGTATATTGCATGGGTGGGTCAGCCTAGGCTTAGTGGTTAAGAGAACCAGATGCTCTTCCAGATGACTCAGGTTCAATTCGCAGCTCCTACATGTGCAGCTCACAACTGGCTCATAACTACCTGAAAAACACAGTTCTGGAAATCCTGCTTCTGGATTCCAAGAGCACTGCACACAAGTGGTACACATAAAAATGAGTCCACAGACTTTTGTTTGTTTGTTTGTTTGTTTGTTTGTTTGTTTTCAAGACAGGGTTTCTCTGTGTAGCCCTGGCTGTCCTGGAACTCACTCTGTAGACCAGGCTGGACTCGAACTCAGAAATTCACCTGCCTCTGCCTCCCAAGTGCTAGGATTAAAGGCATGTGCCACCACTGCCCTGCTCCATAAACCATTTTTAATTGGGTTATTTTTTTCTTGAAGTTTTTTAAGTTCTTCCTATGTTCTAGACATTAATTCCATGTCACGTATACAACTGGCAAAATTTTCATCACATTCTGTGGGCTGCACTCCACTCAAAGGATGGTTTCCTGGGCTGTTCAGAGCTTTTTAGTTTCACAATGTCGCATTTCTTGATTTGGGTCTTATTTCCCACATGACCAGAGTGCTACTTAGGAAGTCTTTATCTATGCCTATATATCAATGCTTATTATTCTGGGTATCTTTATCAAAAATCAGATGGTTGTAGCCAGTGAGATTGCTCAGTGCGTAAAGGTACCTGCTGCCAAGCCTGAAAACCTAACTTTGCTTCCCAGGATGCACAGAATAGGAGAAAACGAGTTCCCCAAAATGTATTCAGATCTCTACACGTGAACGGTGGCATGAATACATGTATTTGTTTGTTTGTTTAAAAAATTTAAGTGCCTATTGTTACATTGACTTGCATCCAGATCTTCTGTTATATATATATATATATATATATATATATATATATATATATATATATATATATATATGCTGATACTACATGTATGTAGTATAATCTGAAATCAGATATAAAATCATCCATATTTTTTTGTTTAAGATCGTTTGGTCTTTTGTCCTTCTAAATGAATTTTAAGCCTTCTATGTCTGTGAAGAATAACTCTGGCATTTTTCTTGGGATTGCATTAAATCAGTAGGCTGCTTTTGAATAAGCTGACCATTTTCACAGTATCAATTCTTCTGATCCATGAGCATGAAAAGGTTTCTCCATCTTCCAGTACCTTACGATATTTATTTCTTCAGCATCTTAAAGATTTTACTGTGGCTGGTGAGATGGCTCAGCGGGTAAGAGCACCCGACTGCTCTTCCGAAGGTGATAAGTTCAAATCCCAGCATCCACATGGTGGCTCACAACCATCCGTAACGAGATCTGGCGCCCTCTTCTGGAGTGTCTGAAGACAGCAACAGTCTACTTACATATAATAAGTAAAATAAATCTTTATTAAAAAAAAAAAACAACAACAAAAAAGATTTTACTGTAGCATTCTTTCATTTCTTTGGTTAGGTTTAGTCCAAGGTACTTTTGTGTAGTTAGGTACTTGCACACACACACACATAGATAGATAGATAGATAGATAGATAGATAGATAGATAGATAGATAAAATCTTGTAAAAATTCAAGTCACCTACAAAACTTTTATAAAGAAGTATAGGAGAAAAAAATTACCTCACACTAGTCAGAATAGCTAAGATCAAAAACTCAGGTGACAGCAGATGCTGGCAAGGATGTGGAGAAAGAGGACTACTCCTCCATTGCTGGTGGGACTGCAAGCTTGTACAACCATTCTGGAAATCAATCTGGTGGTTCATCAGAAAATTGGACTTAGTACTACCTGAGGACCCAGCTATACCATTCCTGGGCATATACCCAAAAGATTCTCCAACATATAGCAAGGACACGTGCTTCACTATGTTCATAGCAGCCTTATTTATAATAGCCAGAAGCTGGAACGAATGCAGATGTCCTTCAACATAAGAATGGATACAGAAAATGTGGTACATTTAAACAATGGAATACTACTCAGCTATTAAAAACAATAACTTCATGAAGTTCTTAGGTAAATAGATGAAACTAGAAAGTATCATCCTGAGTGAGGTAACCCAGTCACAAAAGAACACACATGATATTCACTCACTGGTAAGTGGATGTTAGCTCAAAAGCTCTGAATAGCCAAGATCCAATTCAGAGACCATATGAAGCTCAAGAGGAAGGAAGACCAAAGTATGGATGCTTCAGTCCTTCTTAGAAGGGGGAACAAAATGCTGTTGGGAGTAAATACAGAGACAAAGTGTGGAGCAGAGACTGAAAGAAAGGCCATCCAGAGACTGCCCCATCTGGGGATCCATCCCATTTACAGTCATCAAACCCAGACACTATTGTGGATGCTGAGAAGTGCTTCCTGACAGGAGCCTGATATAGCTGTCTCCTGAGAGGCTCTTCCAGAACCTGACAAATACAGAAGCAGATGCTCACAGCCAACCATTGGATTGAGCACGAGGACCCCAGTGGAGGAGTTAGAGAAAGGACTGAAGGAGCTGAAGGGGTTAGAAACCCCATACGAAGAACAATATCAACCAGCCAGACCCCCAGAGTTCCCAGGGACTAAACCACCAACCAAAGAGTATACATGGAAGAACTCATGGCTCTAGTCACATATGTAGCAGAGGATGGCCTTGTTGGGCATCAATTGGAGGAAAGATCCTTGGGCCTGTGAAGGCTTGATACCCCAGTGTAGGGGAATGCCAGAGCAGGAAGGCAGAAATGAGTAGGGGGGGAGCACCCTCATAGAAGCAGGGGGTGGGAGGATGGGATAGCAGGTTTCGGGGGGGGCAGGGAACTGGAAAAGGGATAACATTTGAAATGTAAATAAAGAACATATCCAATAAAAGAAAAGAAAAAAATGCTACCTTATGTTAAACAAAAACACAATGCATAAAAGAACAAATACTAACTAACCTGAATTCAACAACAAAATTTAATGAATTTAATAAGAATTAAATGAAAGATAAAAATAACAAATATATAGAGTATATGCCTGACATTTTCCATTTATATAACTGATAAATATTTATCCAGAAAACAAGCAACAGATAATTCTAGTTCATTAGCTCCCAAAATTTACTAAGATGTTTTGTTTTTGTTTTTGTTTTTGAGGTAACATTATTATGTTGTACATTCTCTATAGTTTAATCCCCACAAACCTTGTAAGTTAGGGAATATTCCCTACCCTTTATAAAATGGTAAACTCTCCTAGAGGTGGATCATCTCATTTAGTCTTTGCGATAACTGGAGATAGGTGATGTGTTACTTGTTTTGCAATAAAATAGGTAACAAGAAGCAATTCAAAGATGAAACATTTTAATCTTGCTTACCGATTAAGGGGATACATTCCATTAGGAGAGGAAATACAGCAGCAGACTCATCGCACCCTGAATCACAGTCAGGAAGTACAGAGCAGTCTGAAAGTCAGCCTATAAAACTTCAAGGCCAGTCCACAGTAACAGACTTTCTGTTGCAAAACAAAACTCTACCTCCTCGAGATCCCAAAACAGTGCCACCATCTGGGAACTAAGAGGTCAAGCACAAGAGTCTGTGGAGAGTCATTCCACAGAGCAGAATTCAAGAAACCTCACAAAAAGAGATTAAAACAAGATGTTGCCCCCCATTTAGTTTTCCCACCCATCTCATCAGCACCAGCTTGAGCCAAAAGAAATCCCAAAATTGTTCCCTGAAGTCACATCTCTCTTCTTGCGGGGGGGGGGGGGGGCTTTCCTGTCCCCCTTTGTTCCCATATATGTAGCTTAGGCTGAATCACATTCTTCTCTGCCTGAGAAATAATGAGAAGGCTTGCTCCATTCTACATTATCAGGTACTCATCAGACTGGTATCAAAAATTACAGATAGTATTTGCCTCAGGGCTGAACCATAGCTAAGCCAGCAGCAGGAAAGGTCTTAAAGCCATTCCTAGGTCCATGATCACTTAATACCGACTAGGGATTAGAAATAGGGTGTGTCCTGGGATAAATGTAACATTTACAAGACCAACTAGCAATTACATCCCAAACTTCATATCTAAGCTACAAAGTCAACACAACTCAGACAACCTATCAACGTTCTTAGCCAGAAGATTTTTACCTGTATCTAACATCCTGTATAGTGCCTACATCCTGTAGCAGTGATGCCCAGATACATCCAGGAGAGTTACTGCAACAGAGAGTATGTCTCCATCCACTAGATGAGTGGGACTCATCTCACACAAGATTTCTTGAATTAAAAAAACAAAAAAAACAAAAACAAAACAAAACAAAACAACCTCCAATTCTGGACTTACCTTGCTTCTTTCAAAATCATTAAACTTGTTAAGATAGTTATTTTTTAATCTGAATATATGTTTTCAAAATAAACTTGGCTTTCAAAATGTATGGCTGTTAAGAATGAATAGGTTCTCCAGCGTAGGAATAGAGTTCAGTTTGTTAGTTTGTTGTTATGGTGTTGGAGATGAACTGAGGGACTTGCCCACACTAGACAAGCACCACACCTCAGGGTTACACCACACCTCAGGGTTACACCACAACCCTTAGAATTCAGATTTCTTAGTCAAAAATTGCAGATTTTCATCATTAAGATTTATACTGACATTCACAATTAAATGTAGAAATCCAGTGTTTGGTGCTAGCCGTGTCTAATAGAGTTGCACATGTGTTTAAAGATAGACCAGTGTCCCCATCACTAAACCAGAAAACTGACAATTCCTCTGTTGCCCATTTCCTAATCTAGAAAAACATAGTATGGCAGGTTATTTATTCCTCCACCATACAGGTTCTACACAGAACAGTAGTGCACAAACCTACCAGTTTAAACATTCAGCCATCTGTATCCATGAGATCCAAAGCTATGAAATCAATCAACCCCAAATTTAAAAGCATCTTCAATTGTATCTGTACTGAGCATGTACAAACTTGTTCTTGGCATAATCCCCTAAACATTACAGTTATTCGTGCAGATTGCACACAAATATATAACCCTTTATATAAAAGTACATAATATGTGTGTATTAAATACACAGTAGTTTTTGTCCCAAATAAGCTTTTGAAAAAAATTTTAAAGCTTTATTAATGGCCAAGAGAGCAAAATATAGAATAGAAGGAAGTCACACGATAAATGTTTTCTTCCCCTACTCCCAGAGTCTCTCGCAAAAATAAAGTATTTAATAATTATTATTCTAGCATAAAACCTGACATAAGGCTCTTAAATAAAATTTTATTTCTAAAAGGAGCACCTAGTATAGGATGCCACAGCGGGAGAAAATGCTCAGAAACTATTACAGTCTACATGATGCCTAAGCTACAGAAAATAATTTTTATATCTGAAAAACAGTTCTCACAATAAAGTTAGCATTATAAGAAGGCTGGACAAATATCCCAACTAGGTAGCCTGCCTTTGGCTCTGAATAAAAATATACCATATACTCCCTGGAAATATAAATAGCTCCATAGCACTGCTTAGCCCTCTCTCCCACTACAAATGACTGCTATTACCCTGTCCTTTGTCACTGCCCCCCACTCTTACATTTACATATGCACTCTTTTCCTATTCTAACAGACCAAGCAACATTCCAAACAGTTCTAAAATCAACTTTTTAATCCTTTTTTTTTTTTTTTTTTTTTTTTTTTTGCCAATGGATTGGCATGACTGTGTAAAAAGAAAAGTAGAGAACCTTAGTTAGACACAGAAGTGCCTGGAGACCACACAGCCGTCTTATTTGGAAAATAGACACCATATTTAAGTGTGTGTCTGTGCGTGTGTGTGAGTGTGTGTGTGTGTGTGTGTGTGTGTGTGTGTGTGTGTGTGTGTGTATGCATATCAATTGTGCCAATGTAATGTTCTCAAAATATCTCTTGCAAGATGAGAACTTTTGCTGGACCTCACAATCAGAGTTAATAATACACTGTGAGGTCACTTAAGACTGCTAGCCTACTGTGTACTCAGAATGTCAGTCTAACCTGCCTTTAGGAGAACAATGTAACAATCAACTTTACTTGCCTTAGATTTCCCATTAACAACTTCTACAACCTAAACTAATGCACAGCTGCAATCATAAATTATGTGCTCCTCTGGGCCCCTAACTCAGTAGTGCATGTGTATCATTTGTGGAAAGCAGGAAAATGCTGAAGTTGAAGGAAACTTTCTAAAATCTCCCATAAAGGTTGAAAGCAAAGATTTATAGTTTGGGGTTGATAAAAATGGTGTTTGCTATCTGGATCAGTTGGGATGAGTTAGAGTCAGCAACTTAATCCCTTGTAAAACCCTGTTAAAAATTTCACTGATGAGTCCCATTCCTTCCCCATGAGATGTTTTCTATGCTGCTCAATAAATAAAAGCAAAGCCTTTTGTTAGGGATAGACAGACACATGCAGCTCATAAAACAGACAGGCAAACATAGGGATGAACACAGACAGACACAGAGACAACATCACAAGACACGAGACAGCCTTCAGGCAGACGCAGATTCAGAATCATGCAGGGAGAGGGATAAGTCACAGAGAGCATGAAGGAGAGAACACAAACCGGGGCCGGCTCTTGCTTAAATGACTCCAGCAAGGGAATGTTTGTATTTCCTCCTTTAATGTGACACCTATGAATCGGTGACTCGAAATTAATTGCTGATACATATGATTTGCAGAAGCAACATTGATCCAGATGTTTAGGCAAGGAGAATCACTGTACTGTGTCTGTATCCTCAGAAGTGGAAAGGCAAGAGGTGAAATATGCCAGGATTCCTCAAGGCTCTGGCTATTTTGTCCTACAGGAAAACCTTAGTGGAAATGAATTTTCCTAATTTCAGAATCTGCTTAAGAGAAACAAATAAGGGTGAAAGGGGAAGAAAAGAGAAAGAATTTGACTACAGGCTGAAGTGGAAAGGTATTTGCATAGAATCGGAAGCACGGGACACAAGATGTTTGCCTGACCTCAGGTTTTCAGTAGTTAGTGTACTTTGGAGATTTACAAGTGTATATTGCATCTTCTGTATTCTGGTATGGTAAATGTAGGGGAGTTTAGAGGGTGTTTAGAAATTAATTTAAGCAAACCGAATCCATGAACACATCAAAACGATCATCCATCATGACTAAGTAGGCTTCATCCCAGGGATGCAGGGTTGGTTTAATGTACAGAAATCCATCAACATAATCCACTATATAAACAAAATCAAAGACAAAAATCACATGATCATCTCCTTAGATGCTGAGAAAGCATTTGACAAAATCCAGCACCCATTCATGTTAAAAGTCATGGAAAGATCTGGGATTCAAGGCCCATACCTAAACAT